>ML682136.1:1825806-1875590 GCA_007922195.1 Podocnemis expansa
TTTCAGGACACAGAACCAGAACTTGCTTAAAAGGTAAACTCTTTAATAAAAAAGAAGAGATGATAAACACAGAGAGTTGCTTCTCTGGGAATTAACTTAGGTAGTTACAGGGTAGTGTGGGGGGGTTGGGTTACATGTGGTTAGCACAGAGAAATCCAAAAAACAAGCCAAAAACAAAGAAAATACCCTGACCACATCTAAATAAACATTCCCTGTTCTACTCACGCCGGGTCAGTACCAACTTAACTTATCTCTGGTAAGGATGTTGCTGGATTCTTCCTCAGGCCCCTCTGGCCTCCTCCTGATCCTTCCAGGAGCTCTGCTACATCCAAAACAGCCCAGGCCAGGCTGCTGTTACCATTCAAAAAGCTGTGCTTCGTTCCTATTGGCTGTCCTGGGACTCACTGACCAGAGTGTTAACCCCTTCCTCCCCAAGGGTTATTACAGGGGGGTTGTTGATGAAGTCTGCAGGGGCAAGGATTAGTGCCAGGAGTCTGGCAGGGATATGTTGGGAGAAGAGGGGGGTATGGAATTACATCTTCCAACATGACATTATCAAAACTCTGCTTTTTATTTATTTGTTTTATTTATTTATTTATTTATTTACTCCCTGTTGTGCTAAATTGCTGTGAAAGAGCCATCAGCCAATGCTCTGGGCACCCTTGCCAATCTGTAAACTAGTCCACTAAACAAACAGACTCATGAGTTATTTCCAGTCATACCAATCAAATAATCCAGTGAGAACATAAATATACAATGATTAATCAACCTCTGCACATCATCTAACTGTTAACTACTGGCAACTGTTCCAAGACGTCTGAGTCATAGCACACTTCTCCAGAGTTGCTCTGCAGAGGGTATACATTCAGAGTGTCCAGTTGGAAGTTTGACAAAAATGTGTGGTGTGGGAGAGAACATAACTGTGTGACAGTGTATTTCTTGGCCAGAGAAAAGGTGGCAAACTCTTTTCCATTAACAATTTTTTATATTAAGTTCTTGTTTCAGCTGTTAAAGTAGAAGAAAACTATTCGACCTAGAAAAATACAATTTCAAATTCAGTTTCTTCATTTACAAGATTTTCTATATGTGCAGGTCCTAGGATCTCTGCTGGAGAAAACGATGACTGACTGGCTTATCTATAAGAACGAATGCTTGAAAATGTTACAAGAATCTCAAAATAAGACTGGTAAGAAAACTGACTAAAACTCAGGTAACGCTTTAAAATAGCCACATTAAATATGCAGATAGAAATGTATTGTGCCATATTGCAAAAGAATATTTTTATCCATAGATTAAGATTTAAAGCCAGGAAGGACCACTATAAACTGACAAACAGAGGAATGCCATCAAGTCAAGTTTGACCTTAGTTTGCATGGTCAGAAAAAAATGTGAAATCAACTTGAAACATGGCTAATTATTCACAACCCTAGAGAAATCCTGGATAATTATGGAATGAGATGAGGTGTCAGAGACTGAGATTGAAAAATGACCCTATTTAAGAAAAGCAGTTAGAAACCACTGATTTGCCAATCCTAACTGATAGAGTGATCAGTGATGATTGGCAAATCAGTGGTTTCTAACTGCTTTGATTAAATAGGGTCATTTTTAAATCTCAGTCTGTGTGTTTCATTCCTTCACCTCTACCCCTCTGTTTCTTGTCTGTGCAAGTTTTGATCCTGCTCCCATCAAAATCAGTGGGAGATTTTTCACTGATTACCATGGGTACAGGATCAAGTCTCTGGGGCTGGGAATGTCTCTTTGTATAGAGTCCTAGTGCAGTAGGGTCTCTGCATGTCAATACTACTCCTAATAGTTTACTGAGGTATATATACCAGTAAATCTTATGGGGCTCACATTAGACAAACCTCTGTTCTTATTAAAGATAAAGGAATGCACAGTTCATCTTCCACCTTAGCCTTCAGAGTAAGTACTTCCATTAATAATTTCAAAATATGAACATAAATGTTAAATATATGCATGAAATGATAATGTGATCATCTTTCAGAACAGACCCACAAACGCACACACACATACATATTATACTATAGAGTCAATATTACAGATTTTCCATATTAAACTAAAAAGAAATATTTATAAGCAGTTTATTGGGGGAAGGAACTGTTGAAAGTACACATTTGTGTTAAGTATTTCCTTTAATAGAATCATTTAAATGAAGACATTTGGACACTGTGATCAAAATACCTGGGGTTTTTAGAGATGTTATTTTTGCTGAGCATTAAAGTGGTGGTGTTATAATGAAACATGGTTTTATTTGAGCTTGAAAAGAGTAACTGATGGAACCCTGGTCCATTGAGATCAATGACCAATATTTCGTTTCACTTTGGTGAAGTCAGTATTTTGCTCAGTATGGGTATGTTTATGAACATGACATACCTGGTTCAATTCTCTTGCTTTGTTTTAAGAACTTGTCTATACAAGGGTTTTAAACTGGACCAAATCACATTAATGCAGTTCGAAAACAATTTGCATACATACAGCGCAACCTATCACTTAACACTATCTTCACATTTATCAGGAAATCTGGAGTCTACTTGCAAAGTGGACTAAGCTTGCTTCACCTTGAAATAGTTGTCTTTTGTTCATGTTCATGAGACTGCTCTGCAAACATTTTTTCTGTGAGTGCAACAGCTATTCCACAGTGCTTTGCAGGCTGACTGTTACTGACCTGTCCATTTACATATGAGTCTCCCTTCCACCGATGTGTAGTTTTCAGGATAACTCTTCTCCCTTTAAAAGTAGTCCAGACCCAGGTACTGCCCATTTGGTCCTTGATCCCAGTGTACTGTTCTGGTGATGGGACTGCGAGTGCACTCCAGAAGCCCTTTAACATGCCTTGCAGAACTGCTGGGAACTGCGTTGAGCTCTGCACCTCATTGCCATTGGGGGAGATGCACTGATTCAGGAGGCTCTTGTGAAGAGCCACAGGAGTGGGAGTGTGCTAAGGACATCGTAAAGTAGATGTCCATGAAGAGCCACAACCAGGACACCACTCAGAACAAAAATCTCAGCAGAGAAGATGCTGACATGAGAGGTACAGAGGGACAGTCTGGCAGGGGATGTGTGGCTTGTCCATTTTTTGGAAGGACTGGAGAGCATTCTACACAATTACAGCACAGCATGTCCCAGTCATTGCTCTGAGCCTACTGTCTGTACCCCTCTTGACCAAGGAGGACTGTCTCAGCTCATGGGAGAATGAGCAGGAAGATGCTGAAAAGCAGCTGTCCCCTGAGACCCATGATCTTTTTGTGGTTCAATACCCTAGCGACAACTTGCTGGAAAACCAGCCCTGTAGTGCTCTGCTACCAAGGACCCCAATTAGCACCTTACTTCAGCTGACCAGGGTACCCAATCAAAAGCCTGAGCTGGGTTTGGAGTTGGATCTTCTGGAAGGAACGGTACATGTAAGTACCTGTCTTTACAATTTATTATTTATTGGCAAGTGTAAGCTAGGAACTCACCTCTTCCTTCTGCTCTCCACATTCTGCTGCTTCAAAATGGCACCTGCCATCATGGTGTAGTCTCAATCCATGCTCGTTCCCCCTCCCACAGCAGAGACGGACAGAAAAAACGTTTATTTGTAACAAATTTAACAGTTTATTTGGATAGTGGTTATAGGAACAGAAATGTGGCTAATCTTTGTAATTTTTCATGAAGTATAAGTGCACTTTGAAGGCCCAGTCAGGGCACAAATAACACTTGCTTCTCCACAGAGGTGCAAAAATCCTGTACCATGCATTGTAGCTGATGGTCACTGCATGACCTTATCTACTTTGCTCTTCACTTTCTCCATGTCTGCAGGGAAGATGTAGCAGAACTTAAGACTGAGAATTTGCTGGGTTGAGGGTGGAGGTTGCACATGGTAGGGAACAGCCCCAAATCCATATCTGTCCCAACAGTTTGCAAGCTCCTTCCACAAATGCAGTGCTTCTGGGGGACCATCCTGGTGAATAAATTCACAGCATGTCTCACTGGTCTGCTGCCCATCATAGCTTTCAAATAAGACCATTCGGTCTCTTAGTTACCCACCTCAGTATCACATCATTGAAAGTCAGGACAACCTGACAGGGATGTAGAGAGGATTCCTATCTAGCTCAGTCTCCAAGTCCATCAAACCTCTTGTTTATACATCCAACAGCATCTCAACAAGACTACAGAAAACAACCTGGAACATTGCTCTCACCAACCACCCCACCCCAAGATCAGGAAAGCAGACACTGTCGACTGAAATCCAGAGGCACCTGCCACCCTCCATGCCTACAGACCACTCACCAGCTCTGAGGTCCCCACAAGAATAGAGAGTCTCGGAGAGGAAAGGTCACATATACTTACTGAATGAGGCTGTATTGTGTTGTCTGAGAGATGAACAATAAATGACTTTCTTGTTGTTTTGTTTGCTTCTACAACCACAGCAACTGCAAGAGCCAGACAGCCAAAGACAGGGCCACTGTGTACTGCTGGCAGGATGGTCAGCCTGAGGGGCACAGAAAAGACGACCCAGGACGAGAGCTTTGTGGAATTTCTGACTGACTCGAACTAGGTTGTCTGAGAGGTGGAGCCTGTACTTGAGATCCCAGAGGGGGACAGAAGCTGCTCTCTCAGGAGATTATGTCAGTGGCCGAGGAGACGAGTGGCTGTGGCCAGGGGACCATCCTCAGTAAGGTGAAGGATAGCATGGAAAAGGACAGAGAGGCAGAGGCACCTCCTGTCTGGTGCCCTGAGTAAGAACACCCACCTACGAATCATGCTCTGACGAGGTCAGTAGGCCCCACAGTCCTATGGTTTGGGACCCACCCATGTCCTTCAGGCTCTGGACAACGCTTGCTCCTGGCACCGAGGCATCCATGAAACCGTACTCCCGGCAGCTCCCATCCACTTCTCAGATCTGACCTCCAGGCACTGAGAACACTTGCACCCAGTACTCCAGCTTTTGCGACCTCTGCAGCGCCCTGGGAATTTAGCTGAATCAAGCAGCCACAGAACCCATGCAGCCAAGAAAAGCCAGAAGCAGGGGTATGCAGAAGGGAGTGCAAGCAGGGACACAGGCCCCCCAGTAATTGGTGGGGACACAAAGTTCCTCTAGCCCACAGATGCTAGCTGGAGGGGGAAAAGGACCACACAGCATGATGGGGTAGGGGGACCTTATAAAGTCAACTTTACTGGACCCTAAAGTTGACTTTATTGCCCTGCAGTGTAGACAGGGCTCTGTTTAATTCGACTTAAGGGCCATTAAGTTGACTTAAACACATAGTGTAGACATACCCGGAGTGAGTGACTGGCAGACAGTGCGCAGAGCTGGCGAATGGTGAGAGTGGCCAGTGGTCAGTTGGACAGCATGAGTGACCAGTGGGCGGAGCTGGTGGACCACGGGCAGAGCTGGCGGATGGTGAGAGCGGAGCACGAGTGACCAGTGGTGGCACCGGTGGACAGCTGGCGTGAAAGACACATACCCTGGGATATGTTGGGAACCTGTTCTGCACTGATTCTCCAGATCAGTGCTGATTTTTGTTATTGGGCCTTTTACATTCTGTTTTTATTACTATTAAAAGTTTTGTATACTACCTGCAGACTTGCTTGCAAGCAGAGAAGCATTACCCCTTTGGAGTGCCCACGGAATAGTGCATGATTTCCCAGAAGACTGGCTGGGGGCTCGAGCTGGTTGGTGCTGTAAGATTATTTGGAAACTGCTAGATATAGAACCCAGCCCTTGTTCTGCTAGCTCACCCTGGCAGAAGGATTACGCAGATATTATTTTTCCATTACTTTTATCAACAGTTTTGTATTTTTTTGTTTCATAATAAAATCATTTACAACACATCCAGTATGAGTTATTACTGCATTTAATACAGAAACTCCTTTTAATATAGCTAAAATAATTCACAGGCTTTACAAAAGCACATAGGGGACAGTAAACTTCACCCATGCACACACACAACCCACAGTGTCTGCATCCCAACACCCCCATGAGCCAATGTGTTCAGGCATGGCACTCAGAGGGCAAAACAATAGGCATCTCTGACAGCATTTCCATAAGTGTTTGTGGACTTTACTGACTGTTTGAACCACCAGACAAGTCCCTGCACTTCAGTCTTTCACCCACCAGCAGAGCTTTGCCCCTCCCTCTCATAAATATTGTGCAAAACACGGTATCCAGCTACAACATTGGACCACTTTTTTCTGCAGCTCCAACCTATTCCACACAGTGCCATCTGCCTTCCATTGTGCTACTAGAACACAATAATTAAAATGTTGCTTCTGTCCAAGCAGGTGGTGTATGGCTTCATTAGCTTGGGCATCAGGCAATCAGCTGGATCTCCTGGAATAAGCACACCAACCTCCACACCATTAATGTCCCCAGGGGCCCTAGGCAGTGAACAGTCTTTTTCCATGTATTTTAAATAGTAATGAGTTTTGAAAGGCCCTAGCATATTGGACTGTTCTAGATGAACCTGCGTTTTTCTGTAAACCTGCCATGGTAGTTCACCGGTCCTTGGCACACTGTGAACAAATATCCCTCTGTTTATGAATTCTGGCCTCAGCTGGGGTGGGGACAGGCAAATGTTAGGCACATGGTTCCATCAATTACTTCCCAAACTGGCCGACAACCCAAAGCTGGCAAATTATCAGTAATTTCTTGAGCATTCATTGCCCATCTCATGACCTGGTTAGATGCCACTTTATCCACGCCCAGCAGTGTATTAAACCTCTTTGCCACAGTGTCACTCTGGGAGCTCATGTTAAGTTGCTTTTCAACTAGAACCCATAAGTCCTTCTCAAAGTGCCTGTTTTTGAGGTTGCATCTCCCTTTCTATAGGCAAGACCTCCATTCTGTGTATAATGCTTCCTTGTGCTTACTGGTTGCCTGGCATAACAGTCTCCATGGTTACCGGTTGCCTGAGTGATCTTTGTCAAAAACGTAACGTTAGTTCTTTCTCTCTCTGCAGGTATATATTGCAATGGGACATTTGATCAGTATGTTTGCTGGCCTTATTCACCTCCAGGAAATGTGTCTGTTCCTTGTCCTTCATATTTACCAGGGAGGAAAAAAGGTAACATGATCTCTCTCTCTCTCTTTTTTTTTTTTTTTTTTCCAAACGATTCACATCAGGAATCCTCTTAATTGCAGGAGGCAGCCGTGAGCTTGGGCTTAACCATCCTGCCATTGGCGGGGGGGGGTTGCTTGAGTTATTCTGAATCACTTCTTCCTGGTTAGCCACTAAGTCATCCCATTTCAACATGCTCCAAGCCATGTAAAGATGATGGGTGACCTTGTCTATACCCTTCCCTCAGCCTTCTTACTTATGGTTTCATTACTTTAAAGCTAGAAAGTCCCTTTGGAGTGTTGACTTTTAAGGAAGACTGTCATAATGCTGACCCTTCTCCCAGCGGTTTTCTGGAGCCTCGAAGAGCCTAGCGGTGATAAACGAAGGCCAGGTGTCCAATCCCTCAAGGAGAGCTGTGGTATGAAGAAGTGTAATAGGATGGCAAGCCCCTTAAAGGACTGGAGGCCTGTTCAATCAGCCCTGCCTGTGCCATAATCACTCACCTCCCCTTTTAAGATCAGGACAAAATATGGTTAGGTGACAGCCCAAAACACCTGGGTCTCAGAAGAGGACTGAGGACTCTTGGCCTCAGTGAGGACCAGGGAACAAGTTGGGATCCCATGGAAGGGCCTGAGGGAGGGTCTGGAAGGGCAGCAGGGAAGGAGCCTCAGGATCAGTGCTGCAGCCCAGAAGGGGCTTAAGACTGACTACACAGAGGGCTTGCGACATATACAGAAAGAACAGCTCTTGACCTCTGATGTGAGATTTTCATTACTCTTTCTAGCTCTGGCATCCTAGGACTCAATCACAAACTCCAGCCTTCTTGAACACCCTTTCCTTGGAACAGAACATCATTCTCCAGCTGTCCTCTGAAGTGGGATTTTCTCCTATGAAAGCTCATGTGCAAAATAAATTTGTTAGTCTTTAAAAGTGCCTCCAGATTTCTTGTTTGTTTTGCTGAGATGAGGGTCTAATCTCTTCTGTTCCCCAGAGTTCCACCTCAGCAGTGGGCTCTCTGGTTTCACGAGTTTTGACCCTTCAGCATTAAGGTGGCAGGAAAGAAACAAAGGGTACATCTACACTATGTGCTTAAGTCGACTTAAGGGTCCTTAAGTCGACTTAAACAAAGCTCTGTCTACATTGCAGGGTAATAAAGTCGACTTTATTACTTCTGCTTTTAGAGTCAACTTTATAAAGTTGACTTAAGGCAATGTGGAGTTACTAAGTCGACTTAATAAAGTCGACTTAGTGCAGTGGGGCCATTAAGTCGAATTTATAAAGTCAAATTAAGCCAGGGCACCCATTTAATGTCGACTTTATAAAGTTGACTTAATGTAGTACAGCCTTACTAAATTGACTTAATAAGGTCTACTTACAGTCAACTTTAAGTAGACTTTATTAAGTCAACTTAATAAAGTCAACTTGGCTTTTATAGTGTAGACAGACCCATACACAGGCTCAGGAGAGGAATTTCTTAAACACAATGGGTATGTCTACACTATAAAAGCAAAGTCAACTTTATTAAGTTGACTTAATAAAGTCTACTTAAAGTTGACTGTAAGTAGACCTTATTAAGTCAATTTAGTAAGGCTGTACTACATTAAGTCAACTTTATCAAGTCGACTGTAATTGAAAGTAACTTAACTGTAAAGTCGACTTTATAAGCGGAAGTAATAAAGTCAACTTTACCTGATGCTAAAGTCGACTTTATTGCCCTGCAATGTAGATAGAGCTTTGCTTAAGTCGACTTAAGGACCCTTAAGTCGACTTAAACACACAGTGTAGACATACCCAATGACTTCATTCTGTACCACTTGAGAGTTACAGATTTCTGAAAATAACAAAAGTCCTGTGATACCCACTCCCTTGCTCTGATCTCATCCCTTGTGTGAGTTCGTCACTGTTACAACAGGCTGGGCAGAATCCCTCTTGCCTTCTCTTCCCCTGATGCTCCTTTGCCATGGCAATGCCTGGTATGGAGCAGGACTTGGTCTCACAGTGGGGGCCCACCTCTGTGCCATGTGCTAAAGTTCCCCAGTTGGTCATGCTGACACAACCCATGCTGATCAATACATGTACAGCATGGAAGCATTGGGAATGCCAGAAAGCTGCCGGTTCATTATAGCAGCTGCTCTCCTGAAGGGGACATGACCTCACTCAACACACACAAAATAAACATTAGGAAAATGCTGTTAAGGCTGCATAGCGGAGTGTCGGACTCCTGAAATGGAGAAGACTTATACAAGGTGAAGGAGAAGCAGTTTTCCCAGCTGGAGAAAAGAGGTGACTTTTGCTGCTGATGCCAACACTTCCAATATCCCAAATGAACTGAACAACTCAGGTTTACCTGGAAATGGGAGTGGGGCTATCAATTGATTAAAAATACTGTCACTCTGCCCTGAGGAAAGGACGTGTCCATTATATTGGTTTAACTAAAAAAAAAATTTGGGACTGGCACCCCCATTCCATCCTTGTAGCACTGGAGCCAGATTCTCAGTTTGTGTAAATTGGTGTAGCTCGTTTAAACCCAAAGGAGCTGTACCATTTCATGGCTGCTGAGGATCTGGCCCCTAAAATCAGTGGTGGAGTATCACAAGCTGATGCGCCAGAGCACAAGAGAATGGTTCTTTAATGACAAAATCATCCTTTTTTCCCAGAACCCTGGGGGGTTATGGAATGCATTGTGAGTGTTAGGGAGGGTTCAGATTAAGAGAAGCTAAAGGGTGAAGAAAGAATTATCTGAAATATAATTTTATCTCTTTCATGTACTCACTATTTTTGCTTTTTGTAAATATTGTGGAAACTGTGAATTTCTTTTGCTAACACATTTGGAATCTAATTTCTATGATTTTCTCTCAAAGTGACATTACAGAGAATTGTCAAAAGGCCAAAGCACAAATTTCTGTCATAGGGTGTGCCTAGCTTTGCTGAAAGGGTGAAATTGGTAAAACATATGAAAAATGAAATATAAGTCTTGACCTTTCAGACTCAAGCTCTGTTTACTTTCAGGAAGTGCAGGAAATGTACACAGAGTCTGCTTGGACCAGGGAATCTGGCAAACAAAAGAGAACTCAACAGATATTTGGCGTGATAATTCAGAGTGCTCTGAAGAGACTCACAACTCACAAGTGAGTATGATGTTTTCTTTTATGCTTTAATACTTTAATCTTCATAATCCCTTCTTGAATAATTGATCGGATGTTTCCACTGAATAGCGAAGAGAGCCAGACTTTATTTAGAGTATCCTATGGAAATCTTTCCTTGTATTTTGAACAAGCCTTAGGTCTGGAAAAATCCTGGGTTCAGTGAATAAGGGACTACTACATTTACTGATTTCTAATTTAATGAGTAAAAACCAAAATGAGTACAGTAGTTTACTCAGACTTGAAGAGTCTCATATGCTCAAAAGAAACATATTAGGCAAAATTGCTGCGGAACTAACTGGAGCCAACATGGAACAAAATTCCCATTTCGTTCCTTCCATTCCTGGGCCCCAGACTCATTAATGGGCAACTGCATGCAAAGAAACGATGTGTGTGTGTGTGTGGGGGGGGGAATTGCAAACAAACCCACACCCTTGCTGGGGCTGACTTTTGATGAGATTCAGCAGTCACCCATCTAGGTTAGGCTGTGCTCGTTGTGAGGAGACGTAGAGGTAAACCAGGACAGCGGGATCATTTGAAATTTTAGAACTTTATAAGGAAAACGCCAAAATTGTACCAGGATCATAAATAATACAGAACACTGCAAAGTACTTACTACTACTATTAATTATAATAAACTGTAGGTTACCAACATGTTAATCTTTGTGAGCTTGTACACGCTATTCCTCCTTATGCTGTTCAGTTAAAACCAAATGTTGTGTTATTAGTAAGAACAAGAGAGATTATTCAATAGTATATGGTGCCACTTCAGAAAAGAAACAACTTTTCCTCTCCTTGCCTGTAAGTTGGCTCCACTCATGCTGTCCTGTTCTTTGTTTCTTTTTGTCTTGATGTGCCCCTTAGATTTGATGTTCCTGTGGCTGTGCCTTTTTTCACTAAGTTTATCCACACACAGCTTTCTTCACCTGGGCCCTCACTTGTCTATTTAGGACCTTTAGAACTGTAGTCATCCTGTCTGCTCGTGTACATAGGGCCTTTCTAGATGGGCTTCTCATTTACTGTTTTCAGCTTTTTGATCAATTCCCTTTTTCACCAATTACATTTCCATTCAGTGTATTTCCTTGATACTCTCTCCAGTACATCTACAGATTTTATTTCCCCCTCTTTTCTTTCTCTTAGGCTATGTTCCCATGTAAATGGCTGTTTCAAAATAAGTTATTCTGAAATAAAAATCATTATTTCAAAATAACTTAAATCGAAGTAAGCAAATATTAAATCGAAATGAGGGAAAACCTCAAATTGAAATAGCAAGTCCAGACACAGGGCTCGCTATTTTGAATCAGGAGAGAGGCAGCATGGGAGGTGTGGCAACGTGGCCCCCTGGCAGGGCCACGTTGTCAGCGAGTCGCATGAAAGCAGGAACTTACCTAGCTCCCCTGTCCATTGTAACTGGCAAGAAGTTGCGAGAGAGATGGCTATGGATGCTCCCCGGCTCCCATACCATCCTCGAGTGCTTGGTGGACCCTCTGCTAGCCTGCAGGGTGCTGCCCTGCTGTGGGACACAGTCAGCCCGGAGCTGAGCCCTGGACCATCGTCTCAGTGGCCCTCACAGCAGCAATAGCTCCCTGTACCCCTTCTGTGCCACAGCGCATCTGGGCAGTGGACACCAGCACAGACTGGTGGGAGTGGGTTGTCCTGCAAACCTGGAGCAATAAGCAGTGGAGGAGGAACCTCCAGGTGAGCAGGGATACCTTCACACACCTCATCGCCAAGCTTGCCCTGGGCCTGCCCTGAAGGGACACGGTGATGAGACCAGCCATCCCCCTGGACAAGAGAGGTGGCCATCGCTCTCTGGAAGATGGCCACTCCCAAGTCTCACAGGTCCGTTGCCCATCTCTTTGGCGTCAGGAGGTCCACTGTCGGCGAAGTGCTGCTGCAGGTCACCCACGCCATCAACACGGTCTTGCTGCCATGCCTCATCACCCAGGGAGCGCCGCAGGACACCATTGCCAGCCTCATCACCCTGGGGTTTCCAAACTGCGGGGATCTACTCGATGCCACCCACATCCCTGTGCAAGCCGCATAGCACCGGGCAGCTGAGTACAGGAACAGGAAGGAATACCACATGGTCATCCTGCAGGCCCTTGTGGACCACTGGGGCATCTTTCAGAGCTGCTACATCGGATGGCCGGGGAGGGCTCACGATGCAAGGGTTCTGCACAACTCCTCCCTGTACCGGGGCATGGAGGTTGGCACCTTCTTCCTCCCCAGTAATATCACCGTTGGGGAAGTCGAGGTGCCCCTCCTCATTGTCGCTGGTGCGGCCTACCCCCTCTGCCCCTGACTCATGCGACCATACACGGGGCAACTCGACACCAGCTTTTTAACTGCCGGATCAGCCGCTGCCACCAGGTGGTTGAGCGGGCTTTTGGCAGACTGAAGTGTCTCCTCACATGCCTGCACCTCGCTAAAGACAGAATCGCAGAGGTCATCAGTGTTTGTGTGGCACTGGATAACCTCTGCGAGCTCCGGAGGGAGACAGTACCCGCCATGTGGGAGGCCGAGGCAGAGCTCGTCGGTGACTGGTTCCATCAGCCAGAGGAGTTGGCCCAGAGGGAGCGAGTGCCGCACAGAGCAAGTGCTGTCTGGGAGGCACTGAGAGACCTGTTTGTCCAGGAGGACATTTGAGGGCCAGGCCTGCCCCACCACACTGCCCGCTCCCCTGTTCTGCCACAGCCAGCCCCCACCCACACCTTGAACCCAACTCAATAAAACGCTGAAGAAGAACTGTTCTGTGTCAGAACTTTTATGTACAAAAAGAAGGGGGTCGGGGAAGGGGGGGCTTGGGAGGCAGCAAGGTTCAGATACAGTGGGGTGGGGGCAGAATTGGGGGGGACTGAACTGGGAGCTGGGATGTTGGGTGAGATTTGGGGACATCAAAGTGGGGTGAAGCTATGGGGAAGCCACCCCAGGCCCACTGTCCCATGCCCTTCCCTGTGGCCACCCCGTGTCTGGGGGCACCAGCAGCGAGGGACAGTGGGGTGCCACAGTAGAGGTCCCTCAGAGCCCTGACGCGCCAGGTGGTGGGTGATGTGCTGCAGGCTGGAGGCAACGTCCGCGAAGACTAGGGTCAGGGCTTCCATTCCTGCAGCCTGCTGCTCCATTGCCGCAACGACGCGGTCATCTGCATCTTCCATGTGCTGAAGCTGCTGGATGGTGGGCTCGTGGCGCCTCCCCTGCTCCTGTTGCCAGGCCTCGGAGGACTCCTATTTCTCTGGCCGAGCTCAAGCAGGCTGGTGAGGATCTCATCCCGGGTCCGGTGGGCTCTCCTCCTTAGCCTCTTGGTGGTGGGCAGGCTCGCAGGAGTAGGCCGGCGGGTGGGCGCACGAGCTGCAGGGCAGAAGTGAGAAGAGTTACTGTCAGCCTACTGGTCTTGGGTGTGTGCAGCCTGAGATATCTCTGCCCTAACTGCCAGGAGGATTCCCAGTCTGGGTGCTGTGTACACTGCACTCGGGGCACGTGGCCTCATGGCCCACAGTAGTGAGCTGTACTCGGCAGCATGTGGCCTGGGAAGTCTCCCGAGGCCATGTGACAGCGGTGTGGGCTGCAGGCTCTCTGCCCTGCATGCTGCCATGTCTGCCTATTGCCACCCCCGTGATGAGGGACCCCATCCCTCTTGGACCTGGGACCCTGTCTGCACCTGCCTCCCTGCCACCTGCATCCATGGGAGAGCCAGTGCACCCCCCCCCGGGCCCTGCCTGTTGCAGGGCCGTGCCCCCCTCGGTACCTATGCCATTGCACTCCTGGCCCTGCCTGCCTGGAGCGGGGAGGAAACACTCACCAACAGACACTCCTGGTGTCTGCCTCGATGTCCCCTGCAATGCAGCGGCCTCTTCGGTCTCTCCCTCCTGCTCCTCTTTGAGGATGCTGGTCCTCTCCTCCCAGGCAGGGCAGAGCTCGGGGCTGGCAGGTGGTGCAGACCTGGGCTGGCTGGTGTCTCCCACCTCCAGGGAGGCCTTGGTGTCTGAGGGGCCTCCCGCAGGGGACGTGGCCAGGGTGCGGGGCTCGCCAGCGGCCACTGGCCGGGAAGGGAGGCCACTGGGCTCCTGGTGCCAAAAAGCATCCAGCTCCTCAAAGAAGGGGCAGCTGGTGGCAGCAGCTGGCCCCTGGAGCTGCCTCGTCTCCCTGGCCCGGGCGTAGTCCTGCTGCAGGCTTTTCACTTTAGAGCGCACCTGCTCAGTAGTGTGCTCATAGCCCTCTGCAGACAGGGCCTCTGCAATGTCCTAGTACACGTCCCTGTTTCAATGACGTGCCCGAAAACCGGCACAGATGTCATCCGTGCACCAGATCCACAGGAGGCAGAGGGTCTCGTCCTGGGACCAGACAGGGGCCCAGCGTCGCCCCTGTGCTGCAGCACCTCGAGCCTGGGCCATGCTGTCTGCAGCGTGCAGGCACGAGGTACCGGGGTGGCAGGGCACTTCCTGCTTCCTGAACACCTGGGAGGAAGAAGGTCAACTCACGCTGAAATCGAAACAGCTGTTTTTTCGAAACAACACGTCCGAACGGTGTTATTTCGAAACAATGATTTCGAAATAACAACTTTTTCGATTTCACTCTACGTTTTATTGTTTCAAAATAAGGGACGTTATTTCGAAATGACGAGGGCTTGTCATTTCAAAATAAAGAAATGTCATTCGGACATGTCAAGTTTTAATTCAAAACAATGGTTGTTATTTTGAATTAAAATCCTCATGTGAACACAGCCTTATAGTGTCTGCTCACATATCCACATCTATTTCTTGTCTGCTGTTCCTGATCTGACAGCTTTCCTGTCTTCCTTCTTTCTTCCTTCTCATTTCCCAGTCCACATATTTATTCTCCTGTTCTTGGATTTTGTCACCCTCTCAGCTCTGGTTCATCCACTTGCTCTGCATCTCTATTCTTCTCGTCCTTGCCTTCTTCTCTCACAGCTTTTCTGGCCACCCCTTCAGGTGGATTGCAAGCCCTCTCTGCAGCATCAGCTGCCCTTTCACTGGCTGTTTCCCTCCCCAGAACAGCATTCAGTACTGCTTCATCCCAAGTGCTAGTCTAGTGCCAAGGTCAAGGTTACTACAAATCTTGCTCATAGCTGAGACCAGCATTATCACAGTGCAGAAGACTGCGCTATAGTGTCAGGGCCAGTCCTTCCATAGAGGCGACCTTGGCCTGCTAAGCTGCTCCCTAGCTGGGGCCGGACCCCGGCCAGCGGCTGGACCCCAGTGCTGCTTCCCACCCATAGCCGGATCCTGGTGGTGGTGGTGCCACTCCCTGCCCACCGCCAAATCCCAGCTGTGGTGGTGCCACTCGCTGCCCACAGCCAAATCCCTAACCAGGGCCAGATCCTGGCAGTTGTGCCGCTCCCTGGCCAGGGCCAGATCCCCTCTGGGGGGATAGAGGGGGAGCACTAAAATCGGTGTTGGCCTAGAGCACCTAAAATCCTTGGGCTGGCCCCGCTGAATGTTATGGCCTGTGCAGTACATCTCCCAGTCTAACAACATGCAGTGCTGTGACTGGCCCTCATTCATGACAGCACAGAAAGCTGCCTGTACAGTGATGGTTTATTGTGCAAGCCAGGAACACTCCTCACTGTGGCACCCAACCTCTTGTTCACAAGAGGTGCTGAAAACACTTACTGGTCAACTGCTCATACCCTTTGCACCTATTCCATATAAAACATGGCTGCAGATCTTATGGCTCATGCTGAGGGCACCCTACAGCTGCACATCTCCACTGAGGAATTCTCTCGTAGGACCAAGCATGGGGGGTTCAGAGAACAGGGGATAGGACTAAGAGTCAAGAAACCAAGGATCTAACTGCAGGTGCTGCCTTGCTGTGTGGCAGTAGAGAAGTCACTTCATCTTTCTGTGCCTCTAGGTCCCCTTCTGCACTTGGCTCATTATTTCTGGTAGCAGGTGGCTCTCTAATCTGAAAGAACCAGATCCATTTGGAGATATAGCTGAAGCTTGACAATGCATGGGAAATGTCTGTTGTGCGCTGCTTTCCTCACATTATTGATTGTCCAGGGGCACGGATTTGTGCAAGAGAGGAGGGCGCCATAGCTACTGGTGTAACACAAGGGCTATGTCTACACATGCATTTGTTGTTTTGAAATAAGGATTTCGAAATGAGTTATTTCGAAATAAAATCCTTATTTCGAAATAAGTTAATTCGAATTAACAAAATGTTAATTCGAATTAAGGGAGAGCCTGCAATCCAAATGGCTGTTGTTTTGAAATGGTTATTTTGAGATAAAGCTGTTTGGACCTGTTGTTTCGAAACAGTTCTTTCAAAACAACAGGTCTACACAGTGTTGTTTCGAAAGAACAGGTCTAAATGGCGTTATTTCGAAATATCCCTTCCGAAATAACGGCCGTTTCGGGGGGGGGAGGGGCAGGTTTTACTTTTTCGAAATGATGATTCTTATTTCGAAAGGACGGGATCCATCCTTTCGAAATAAGAAAATGTCGTGTAGACCTAAATTTCTTTTATTTCGAAATAACGAGTGTTATTTCAAAATAAAATAGCCGTGTAGACATAAAGCAGTTTTTCCAGTAGGACCTTGGCAAAATTTTGCTTCTCCAAGGCACAAAATGCACTGTGTGAGGCATCCTCAAATCTGCTTGCTACTCCTGAAACTGCTAAGGCTGCCTCAGTGTGTGCTAATCAGTTATGCTCTGACCATTGGTCCAAATGTCTGCAGTCATCCCAATGCAGCTCTCAAGTCCTGGTGGACTGCAGCATTCACTGCTCCAAGCAGCTGTCAAAGCCTTTGGGAAAATATATTTGGTTCTCTTCAGACCCTAACACCCAATCTGCGTGAGTCATCATCGTGGCTGTTGGTGGCAATTAGCTGTAGGCAGCAAAGCTGTGGATACACAGTTTTGAAAATTAGACCGTATTTGCCTCTTCCACCTGCTAACTATATATGGCTCTCAATAGTACGTCCTCAATGTTGATCTCATGGGTGTTATTGAAGAGGGCCATTTATAGAAGGGGGAACTGAGGTATGGAATGGTTGAGTGGCGCACAGCCAGTTAGGACAAATACTAGAATGCTGGTCTTGACGTTAGGCCAGTGCCCTGTCTGCTGGGCTAGGCTGACTGCCATACTTGTGCAATGTATTTATTGTTCTCTGTTGTTCCTGTGAACAGGAAAAAGAGCTCCTGTTACTTTCCATGCTGCAGCAACTGTACACCTTAGGACACTATTTGTCTCTCACTTCCCTTGTGTTAGCTCTACTGATACTTCTGCTGCTCAGGTTAGTGTCATCCAACATTTTACTAGAACATAGCTTTTATTCTGAAATTTAACAATATATGGATTTGGTTTTCAGGTAACTGAGTTTATAATTCAGTTCCATGTCATCTGTAAGTGTATACATTTATAATATAAACAATGCAAATGTAATTCTTGAGCAATATCTGTTGATGACAACAGTATGCATGCAGTGATATTGTTCCATTTTTCCTAATGAAATGTATTCTAAAAGATTAATAAATGGGGGTGTTTCTTTTTGTACTTTCACAGAAAGCTTCACTGCACTAGAAACTATATCCATATGAATTTATTTGTTTCCTTTATACTGAGAGCCACAGTAATCCTTATAAAAGATACCGTATCGCAGAAAGTCTATTCACAAAAACCAAGTAATGAAAGTGAATGGATCTCTTACTTCAGTTCCGAGGTAATTCTATGTTAGTTCATTGTTAATTATATAATTTGTGCTGCAGAACTTAGTTGCAAAAGTTTCCCTTAGGACAGCACTTCCCAACCTTTTCCTTTATGTGGACCACTTACACCATCCTCAAAAGCTTTGTATATCACCATGTAAGCAAGCCATTTTAAATTTTTTTTATCATAGCCTGTGGCTGATGGGAGTCCAACTTGTATATCAAGGGATATTAAAACACAGCTTTTTCTAATAATTCATTTAACTCACAAACATATTGCACTCATCACAGTGCATTTACCTGAAGTACATTTACCTGCAGTAATTATCTTTTTTCCCCCCCATGGATCACCTGCAGTGCCCTCGTGGACCACCACTTGTCCAGAGACCACAGGTTGGGAACCACTGCCTTAGGACAAACAGGGTTTTAGATGCTAAGAAATTAATTTTGAAAATTGAAATTGTGCAGAAAAATATTGTTCATGGAGAATTAGAGTAAAGTTCTGATTCAAAATTAATTTTGATTTGACTTAGATTTGATCATAGGAAAATTTTATGGTAGGCCTATTATGCTGGTTAAATGTGGTGACAGTTGTCTAGAGACTTTAAATAATGCACAACAACCATTTTATTAACCCTACAATTTTAGGAACCAAACTGTGTGTTTCTACTTGTCTGCTTATGGCATTCTTTGTATTTACTCTCCAGTTGTCTATACAATATTTATACATTCAGAAAGCATTGTTCTACAACAATTAAAGTTGTCTGTCAAACAATATACTCATAGATTACAAGGCCGGAGGGGCCCATTGTCATCATCTAGTTTGACCTCTTACACAGAACATCCCTGAAACATTTCCTGTTTAAACTAGATTTGATAGATTGATGCCTGATGTGAAAACATACACAGAAAAAATGAAAAGTTAAGCAGACTAAGGGCTGGTCTACACTAGAAGGTTTGCCACTTTAACTCTACCAGTTTAGTTAAAGCATTGATCATTCCCCCTGCCCAACCTCCAGTACAGACACACTTATACATGTATAGTGGTTTATTCAGATTCAGGAAACAAAATAGGCTATACCATTGTCACCTTTTACTAGTGTGACTGCCTGCAAACTACACTTTTTCCAGTATAACTATTTTTTTAGGATATAATTATTTTGTAAGTGCAGACCAGGTCTATTGTTACACACCCTCCACTCCACTACCCACAGACTTTGCAATATATTGTTCAATCACTAGATGTGTCTGTGGTGTACAATGCCCCGAAGTGAGTGTGCTGCATGGTAAAGAACAGAGATAAAGCTGATACCCAAAGTGTGGGGAGGCCTAGATATATTATTTCTAGGCATGTGGAAATCATCTATGTATTCTGTAGTAACTGTGGCAATAGCACCTACTGCACATGACAGACTGCAATCTTAACTGTGCTTTCACTGAGCTGCCAGCCTTCCAGACCCTCTTCATCTCCCTCCCACTTGCGTTCATTTGTAAACTAGTATATAGGAACAGGATTGTGCAAAGATTTTAGAGCATTTAAATGAGTAATCAATTAATTACTTCCTGATATCTTATTTCTGCAGATTTTAATCATGTGCAGGAGTGCCTTGGTTCTCATGCATTACTTTGTTGGTGCAGATTTTTTTTGGCTTTTAGTTGAAGGACTTTATCTTCACACGTTATTGGTGTCTACTGTACTCTCTGAAAGGATACTGCTGCAAAGATACATTGTGATAGGATGGAGTAAGTAAATAATTTCAGATACATTCTTTGTCTTATTTTACATCAGAAAATAAATGATAGGGCAATGATAAGTTTTGGTAGCATCTCTGTGAAAGAAAGAGAAAATCTGATTTTTTTTTTTTTTTGACTGCTCCCTGAAATTTGTCTACTTCTCTTTGCTAGTGAGGTGCCTGGAATTAATCATATGATCACAGTGTAATTGGTAGCAACGTAGCATGTTATCTCAAGTTGGTGTCTGCATATATGGGAAATTAGTAATTCCCTGGTAACATTTTGGGGCCAGGGGAAGCGTCCAGTGAACGGAGGATCTGAGAGGATAGCCAGGGTAACTATTGAGTTGAGGGCACAGGGGCAGACACTAGATGGGAAGAGGCATCCCAGTAGTTCCTATGGCTATTCCTGTGGAAGTCCCCTAGCATCTGGTGCAGTTGATTCCCATCCCTGGCAGCAGTCAGTCTGTATGCCAGTGCTCCCGTTCCCACCCAGACCAACTAAGGACGCCTGTGGCACTTTTAAAGACTAATAAATGTATTTATCCACCCATATTTCCCACCCAGTTGCCTGTTCCCTTGTGACCAGCCTGATTTCATGTTCTGCAGCCTCCTCTCCAGCCCCTCCACAAGATGTTGTGGTGGTCCCAGGATCATCCCCCCCTCCCCTGCTATCATCCCCCTTTTCCAGAACGTTCTTACATAAAAGGAGCAGAAAACCCACTCTCACACTTCCTTGTATGTCAATCAAGTATTAAAGTAATCCTAAATTTTCTGTTTAACACACCATCATGGTATGAGTTATATCCAAAAATGTCTCTAATTTAACATAGTCAGGCTGTATCTACACAGTCTAGCATTGCTGAGGTGACACCAGAATTTTAATTTTAAAGGGGATGTGAAAACTTTGTTTTGAGTTAGAGCAGAGAACTCAACTGTTTGGTATAAGTTGTGAATTGTTAGTACTAGGATAAATGAACAATGTGAGCTAAGTTGTAAATCCTTCAGAAGAGCAATGTGACCAACAGACATGGTCTGTCTAGCAGAATGTCTGTTTGTCAACTCTGCCTTGTTACAGATTTGAAAGGATATTTTCAGTAGGCATATGCAACTCCTTACAGTGTCAGCACATATTTTCACAATGAATATTAGGGATCAGCATGTCACCATCTTTCATCTGATACCTTACAAGACACCATTTATGGATAAATAGTATAAAACCAGTCTCAGGCTGTAGTGAGCTCATCAGGTATGATAGGCATTGTTGACAGAGTCATGAAGCCTTTGTAGTTGGCATTGAGGAGTTTTTAGAGTCAAAAGATCCTGGAAAAAATGGAAATCGTTATATGTAGGATCATCAGGCAGAGCTGCAACAAGACTATGTTTTGTATTAATATTTTGCAAACTTGGTTCTAATTTGCTCTTTTCCCTTAAAACAGTTGTTCCAATGCTTTTTGTGGCTCCCTGGGGAGTAGCCAGATCAAAACTGGAAAATACAGGGTAAGTTACTATATAAAGATGATCTTTTAAGATAGATTTGTTTGTTTTAGTCAGCTTTCTGATTGTTTATCTGCTAATATGCACAGACATGCTATTTTTCCTGGAGACCTTTGACAGTGCAGGGTAGCAATGTCATCCGTTAAGGTAGTTTGGCTTTATTTCCAGTGGGAACAGTGGGAAGCGGAAACAGTCTTGAAGGATGAAGACACTATCTTCCCCAAAAACAGAATTTGGTTTCAGTCATATTGGTTATGTCTACACGTAGAGTTGAATTCGAATTGATGACAATCAATTCGAATTCAATTAAGTGCATGGCCACACTCGCTTGTCTCAATTCGAACTGAGGAATTCCTCAGTTCAAATTGATGAAAGCTGACTTCAAATTGGTCAAACCTTGTTTGACTTTGAAATCAGGCTCAGTTTGAACCCAGTAGTTCAAATTGACCCAGTGTAGCCATGTCAATTCAAACTCACTGAGTTCAAATTGAAATGGGTTCACCTTCCTCCCAGGGTGCATGGCACCCTGGAAGGAAGACCAACCCTCCAGCACCTGGGGCCAACATCCCCAAAGATACCTCCAGCCCCCCACAGCCAGATCAGGCGGGGGGGGGGGGGGCAGTAGGCTTCCTGTCCCCTAGCTGCAGCTAGAGCTGGGCAGGGGATGTTTTTCCCCATGCCGGGCTCAGGGTGCTGGAGCCTGGCAGGGGATTGGGTGGTGGCATGGCCCTTCTGGGGGGCCATGTTGCCACACCTGCCATGGTGCCTCTTCTTCAATTTGAATTAGCAGGTCCAGTTCATGGACATGCTAATTTGGACTGGAGTTTCTTGTGTGGTCATGTCCACTCAAATTGACTGAATTCAAGCTAATAATTTAGTTCAAACTGATTAGTTGCAATACAGTAACTCAAATTGACCCTCTAAGTGTAGGCATAGCCACTGAGACCAATATGAGAGGACAGCCATTTTGGAAGAGGTTGATTCTGAAGAATAATGGCAAAAAATGATCACTAATCCTTAAGAAAAAGACAGAGGGAATCATGGGATCAGTGCCAGGACCTCTGCTCTCATGTTCTGGATATTGCTGAGTTCCTCAGAGGCCATGGGAGTTGCTTGTACTTTTGGACAGCATCACCCTGCCTTGGCTGTGCCGTAGATTTTCCTTCCAAAGAGGGAACCCTTCTTGCCACAGTGGAGAGTGTCAGTTCTGGGAGCTGCACAGTTTGGCTTTCAAGAGATCTTGGATCAAACTTGAGGCTGTCATATTCCAGGGTACAATCCAGATCAATAAGAAGTGGTGTCACTGCAGGTGCCTAATAGCACTCTGTTATTGTAGTCCAATCTGGGCCACCCACAAACAGCCTGCTAGTCTGCCGGTGACTCCTGAGTGTAGATGTATAACGACAGCCCTGGCCCAGCAGCTCTGACTCGGCCTTCTGTCCGCAACGCACCAGCCACAATCTGGCCTCCAACAGCCTCAGTAACTATTTGAAAAGAGGCCCCCAATACATGCCAAGTCCTGAGTTTTCATGCATTCTGCACTGTCCAGTCCTCTCCTGAGCAGTTCAGATATTGGAGGTCCGTTACCCCTGTAAATTTTGTTACTTGACATGGTGAATTACTAAACTGTTGAGTTTAAACACGGCACTGGATTGGTTTATTTTAAGAATAAGACAAGTTTGTTTACCTCCCAAGTGAGAGATTTTTAAGAAAGCACAAGTACAAGTTATAGAAGGTAGAAATGGTTATAGGAGAAATAAAGATAAAATGCTTTCTAGAAGCTAAAAGTAACATGTTAGACTTGGTTCTAAATAAAATCCTTACCATGTGTTCCTTGCAAAACTGCTCACCAAATTCTCAGGACAGGATCTTCCCCAAGTCAAAGGGCTTTGCTCCTTTGTCGTCTTAGGTGAAAAAGAGAGAGGGAAAGATCGGTGAGATCCTCTGATGTACTTTTGCATCTCACTTTTATAGTCAAGTCACCTTTGAGGTGGATTCTTCTGAGGATCCCCTTTGAAAGCAAAGTGTATTCAAACAGTGGAGATGGTGATGTGTGGACATACCCCAAGACTCCACACAGGCTTCTTATTTTGAAACAACAGAGGTTGTTTTGAAATAAGAAGCGGCATGTCCACATGACGCACCATTATTTTGAAACAACGGGACCCATTGTTTTGAAATAACGTCTGTTATTTCGAAACTGTTAAACCTAGCATCTAATCGAAATAGCCGTTGTTTCGAAATGATTGTTTCGAAACAACGGCGTTCAGACACGTTGTTTCAAAACAACTGTTTCGAAACAACATGTCCAAACGGCCTTGTTTCGAAAGCAGGCTTTCTCTTAATTCGAATTAACTTATTTCGAAAAAGGACTTTATTTCGAAAGAACTCATTTTGAAAAGGGTTATTTTGAAATGATGATGTATGTGTGGACATAGCCTTGTAGTCAAGGTGTCTCCATGCTCTTTTTTTCTCCCCATGTATGATGAAATGCAGATTGTCTTTGTCTCCTGCCATTTCCCTTCTTGCTGTCTGAAGGACCCTATTCACTGCTCACATGTAAATTGATATAAACACACAGTCATTTGTTTAGGACATCTCTGTTTAATAACTGTTGCCTAACCAGGACTGTGTGGGTTTAAACATGAGCTAAAAGGGGGAATTCTTAACTCTCCATGTAATGTGGCTACATACATTTCACCATGCTGTTATTGGCCAGCAAATCACTAGTTTTCAGATGACACCTCCACCTCCACCTCAATATATATATTTCACCTGGTGCTACAGAATCTCTTCTCAATGGCTAGGACACCTCAGCATCCATCTCCTGAGCTGAGGATGACCCATGTACTTCCAGGAACTACTGTGCATAAGTATTGTCTCTCTGGTTGGACCTGATGATGGTTCAGATGTGCAGAGCTCTGAATTACTACAGAGAATTCTTTTCCAGGTGCCTAGCTGAAGAGTCTAACTCACATGTTTTCAAGTTTAACTGATCACCATATTTGTGGTTGAGGAGGAAGTGTCCCCAAGGTCAGATTGACAGAGAATCTGGCGGATTTACAGCTCCCTCCGCAGCATGGAGCATGGTTCACTTGTTGATTTGAACTCGACTGACTGGTGGATTCTCTGTCACTTGAAATCTTTAAGTGAAGATTTGAGGACTTGAGCGCCTCTGCCAGAAGTTACAGTCAGTTACAGGATGAGGGTCTATGGTCTGCAATGACCGAGAGGTCAGACTAGGTGATTGTGATGGTCCCCTCTGGTCTTAAAGTCTATGGCTATGTCCATGTGATGCTTTTAAATTGAAATAACACTCATTTTTTTGATTTAAAAAAGCTTATGTCCAGACGACTTTTCCTTATTTTGAAATAAGGAGCTCCATTATTTTGAAATAAGGAAAATCATTTTGATATAATAAAACCTCGTTATATATCAAAATGGTAGTTATTTCGAAACTGTGGTTTGATATAACAAATGACCTTCCTCCCAGGGTGCATGACACCCTGGGAGGAAGTCCCACCCCTCCCCCAGCACCTTGGCCAGGGAGCTGATCAGCACCATGGCCAGGGTGCTGAGGGAAGATGCAGGGGGCGCAGGAGGGCGGCGGGTCCACAAATCAGCTTTGCCACTTGCCGGCAGCAGGGGGGCGGTGTTTCTGGCAGCCGGCTTTGCCCGCTGCCCCTGCTTGTTGGCAGCAGGGGGGCCGGTGGGTCCCGCAGCTGGCTTTGCCCGCTGCCCCAGCTTGCCAGCAGCACGAGGGGTGACAGGTGTGGGAGCCAGTGCAGCTGGGTGTGCCAGCTCCACACCCACCATCCCCCTGCTGCCAGCGAGCAGGGGCAGCGGGCGAAGCCAGCTGACGGACCCACCGCCCCCCCTGCTGCTGGCAAGAAGGGCCAGTGGGTGAATCTGGCTTCACACTTGCCACCCCCTGGGTTGCCAGTAAGCCCCCCTTGTGGGTCCAGCTAGCTGGGGGGCCTGCTGCCCTGGCAGCTGTCAGGATGCCTCCATGGTCCCTCCACCATTCCCCACCAGCAGCAGGGGACACAGGGCAGGGAAATCCCTGCCCTGGGGTCTTTTTCTGCTGCCTGGCTCTCCAGGTGAGAGCCAGGCAGGAGATTGGCTGGCAACATGGCCCTGCCAAGGGGCCATGTTGCCACATCTCCCAGGGTGCCCCTCTGCTTAATTGAAATAACAAGTCCTGTGTCTGGACTTGCTATTTTGATTTGGTGTTTTTCCTTAATTCAATTTAAGTTAAATCAAATTAAGGATGTTATTTCAAATTAGCTTATTTCAAATTAGCTTATTTCAAAATAAGTGTTTACATGTGAACATGGCCTATGAGTCTACGATATGCTATTCAATACACTTCCTGTACTCAAGAGAGGGAAAATATCTCTCCCAGTCAATAAGAGACTACTGCAAGTGGTCAAGGTGTCCCACTAGGAGTTCTAATATTGTTTCCTCCAGCTGCTGTATTATCTGCCAGTTCCTTGAAAAAGGCTCAGGAGAGTTGATCCTGCACACAACTCCAGGGTCACTTCATATTGCAGCTTGGGCCAGGGGACTTCAGTTGTCTTGACTTGTCTCTCTATGTGGAGGAGCAGGACATCCTTTTGCAATCCAAAAAATGCCCTCTATTTACAGAGGATGACATTTCTCTATGTTACTGATGTGACCAACAGTCTCTGTATAAGCTCAAATGCTGACACTGGTGGTTTGAGAGGCACTTGTATAGCTAAAGAGGATGGTTTGCTAGGTGCTTCCAAAGCTTAGGGCCTATGCTGTTTTATCTCAAGAGTAAGAATATGCAGAGGCAACACTCCCAGAATAACTACTGATACATATCTTCTCTACTGCCAGTTTCATTCTAGTGTTTCTGGGGAGTAGCAAATAAAAATATTAAACTTGTCAAATAGCTTTTAACATTTCAGTCTGGTTTTTTTGTTTTAATTTAAATTCCCAGATTTGTCTCTGTGAATCTAATCTTATTATATTTTAAATTAATCCTTAGGTGCTGGGATTTAAATGGCAATATGAGAATCTGGTGGATCATCCGAGGGCCAATTATGTTTTCCATTGCAGTAAGGATTAGTTTATCTTTCACTTATATATTATATAGGTGTGAGTGTCTGTTTACTGTTTTTGCAAGAAATTATATTCTGGCTCAGATGATTATGAGAGAAAAATTACAGTAGTCGCTTCATGTAAAGACACAGTCTCTGCCTCCCAAAACATCTACAACATGAAGTGAGAGTAATAAACACAAAAATGGAGGAAGCGACAAACATTTCAACATTCATGTCCAGTAGAACATGTACACTTGAAGTGTCAGTGAAATCAGTTGGAATTTGTTTCTCTGTGTCGTGTGGGTTTCTTTCTTTCTATGAATTCATCAGTAACTTTGCAGAAGCAAGGTGTTAGGACAGGATTGGCAAACTGGCTTTTGTAGAATATCCCACTGGTGTGCAAACACCTTGTCCAGACTTTTACAGCCTTTGAGGAGGCATCAGTTCATGCAGGAATCACTCCCATCCAGAGATTTATTCTAATTCCTTTATTAGCATGTTCAGAACCCCAGTGTGATTACAAAGAGCAGTCAGTCAGAGGGAGTATGACATAAATCCCAGATGCCTAAATGGAACCCTACCTCCATCAGGTGCCATCTCCACAGCCCCTCCATTTCCATAGCTTCTCCAGCCTTTCCACCTTCGTCCCAGATGAAGGCATCTCCTTTCCTTTGGGCTGTGGCCAATCCTTAGGTGCTGCACAGGCTCATAGGTGACACAATATTTCATCTGCTCCATGGTCCTGTCCTCTGTGCTTATTGAATTAGAGCAGGGGTCTTAACCTCAAATCACGAGGAGGGCTGCCTGAGGACTAGTATGGGACCGCGCGAGGATTAGTACCTTAGCCCAGGGGCCGCACCACTGAAACCTTTTCATACAACATTATTTCAAATATGTTGAGTTGTGTTTCAAATATGTTGTGTTGTTGAGGGCCACAGGAAATAGCTTTAGGGGCTGCATGCAGCCCATGGGCCACACGTTTGAGACCCCTGAATTAGAGAAATGTTGGGCTGAAAGCCACATTGAAAGATCCTCTTCTTCCTCTCCCTGTGCTGAGGAAGGCACAGTAAATCTAGACCATCTATGATAGATATTTGTCTAACCTGTTCTTAAAAGTCTCCAGTGCTGGCAACACAATACAAGCACTGCCTTCCAGGCCTTCACAGGCCTCACTATCTCTGTCCAGGCCAGCAATAGGCACTCATCAGCCCCTAAGTTCTCCGTGCCTCATACCAGAGTGCCCAGCCTCTGCTCCACTGAACACTCACCAAAGGCTCAGATTTGCTATTCTCAAAGAAATCGCATACCCTGGCTTATCAGTTTAAAGCCATAGTTATATTTATAGTGAAAACCCATTTATATGCACAGTCTGTGGAATAACCTTACTCTAGGGACTTTGTATATTGTAGGTAGCATTGTTATCCAGTTTTATGACTTCAAAAGACCCCTCCGGTGCATTCTGCATTTTGTGCCATTCTGCGGGGGGTAATCAGCATCAAGTCACCCATTTCAAAAGATCACTCACAAGCATTGTGGTTGTGACTTTCTTTCTGAGCTGCTTAGGGTTTGTGAAGTTTTGCCAAACCATTCTCATCATAGTCTTTAAATCTTTCCCAAACATCTCATATATTCAGCCACTGGTTCCCCCTCTGTCTCCGTGACCTACTCCCTGAACTCTGATGAGATCTAGGGGCCCTCTGATTTTTTTTCTACCATGCATGAGATCAAATGGGGACAAACCCTGTGGACTTCACCCAATAATCAAGTAACAGGTTATAACAGGTAAAGATAGCGTTACATCCCAGACCATCTCCTTTCCGTTTACATCCATTTTTAACATAGATTTTAGCGTCCCACTGAAGTTCTCAACTGTTTATCCCTGGATAGTTTGCAGCAGGTTTTAATTGCCTCAATAACTCACTAAATAGCTGAAATATGAAATTTAACCCATGACCTGATAAAATCTCTTTTGGGAAACCTACTCTGCTAAATGGAGAGAACAGTGTCCTAGCCCCTGCATCAGCCTCTCCATTAGACAGGGTGACTCCCTCTGGATGCATGTTGGAAATGTCCACATATATATTTCTCTACCTTCTGGGCTGGGTGGGTTAGCAGTCTATAACATCCACAGCTATCCCCAAAATTCTTCTTTGACTCTTGGCTGTGAGTACAAGGGAGCCTTGCAAGGCCCCACAGACTTTTCTCTGTTTCTGACAACAGCATTCCTTCACCTCGTTTTAATATTGGACCAATACAGGTATTTTTCTTTAATCTTTCATGTGTCCTCTCTGCTCCCAAGTGATCTGCATGAGCCTAGTCATGGGTTAATGACATGAACTCCACGCTGTGCTTTGAGGTCACAGTCAAAATTGCCTGTAGGTTCCTCCAAGGTTTTCTTCTGGCTCTACCATAAATTACCTTCCCATGTAGGGACTTACTGTGCACAGCTTTCCTTGATCTCTCTAGAAGGACCAAAAGAACAGGTTTTCTAAACATTTTATCATTTTTGTTACTCTCCTCTGGACTCTCTTCAGTTTGTCCACCTCTTCCTTACAGTGCAGTGCCCAGAACTGGACACAATACTCCATCTGAGGCCTCACGAATGTGGAGAGGAGTGAACAAATTACCTTACAAATCTTCCCTCCAGTTAATACAGCCCATAATATTAGACTTTTTCACACCTGCATCCCATTGGTGGCTCATGTTCAATTTATGATCCACTATAACCTCCAGAACCTTTTCAGCAATACTGTCACTTAGCTGGTTATTCCCTTTTTTACATTTGTACATTTTGTTTCCTCTTGTGTGTAAAACTTTGTATTTGTCTTTACTGAATCTCATCTTATTAATTTCAGACTATTTATTCAATTTCCCCATGCCCTTTTAAATTCTAATCCTGTCTTCCAAAGTGTTTTGCACTGCCTCCCAGCCTGCATCATTCACAAATTTAAAATACCCATTCTACACTTCAACATCCAAGTCATTCATTAAATTATTGAATAGTAGCAAACCCGGGACAGACCCCAGTAGAGGTATCCTTCCAGTTTGGCAGTAAACTACTTTGAGTGCAGTTTTTCAACCAAATGTGCACCCATCTTAAAATAATTTAATCTAGTCTACATTTTCCTACTTATGTATCATCTGAAATTTCAATACAGAGCCTGAAGACAGCTCCACCGTGAGTGGTGAGACCTGGGTTCAAGTCACTGTTCCTGAGTGGGGATTCTAACCTGGATCTCCTGTGCAGCCTTAACTCAGCCACCTTTGTGTATTTGTTATGTCTGCAGCCTTTAACATGAGCACGTGCTAGTTTTTCCATTCACACCTCCTCTGCTATTTTGGGGCAGGTGTCTTTGCTACACATTGCTACCCATTGCCACTGGCAGGTGTCTTTGCTACCCATTGCCACTGGCTCTGTGCTGAAGTACATCAGTCGTTGCTGTGCTGGTGACATAAAGGGCAGGTAAGGATGATGCTACTGCCACTCTTGTTAATAGCTAGCCATGTCGCCCTTTTCTTCGACTCATACAGCAACATAAACCTTATCTGTGACCTCTGACCCCAAGTGTCCTCCATGCTCACACATTAGTGTCACTGAAGTGAGAACCCTTACAGTATAGACACATCTGCATTCTACCACTGCGTCCCCCAGGCTCTCACTTTGAGTATGCTGGTTTCCCTAAAACAATTCCTTCTGCCGTATACACCAAGGTTTCATTCTCAACCCACCTGCAACCTCTTCCCCTCCACACTCTCATTGCTCCTCTGCCCTCCCAACACCCTTTATCACCCAACAGCAGAGAAAGGGCAGGAAAAATAGTCATCAATGGGAAGGGTGGGGAGTAAACAGAAACACTGGAGGGGGGGAATTGAGGCGTCAACAGGAATGAGGAGTGAAGGGGCAAAAATTGAGCATGTGGGATGGTAGGGGGATGATTGGGTCATAGGAGAGATCCAGAACTCCCAATTCATGTCCCCTAAGGAAGTTTTCCCTCTTGTAGAGATATGCTCCTCCCCAGCAAGATTGCAGCTCCAAACAGGCCCTACCTGGTGAAGCATGGAAGCTAGCACAGAACATCCAAATCCAGGATGCAAAATGTATTAAGCACCCCATTTTAAAATTAATTCTAATTGATAGACTGGTTAGTAGTGTATTTGTAAATGGGAGGCAAATCAATCTGTGTTCTTTATACCCAATAAAAAGGTTAAATTGCTACTTTGAGTACAAAACTTGCCTCAAACAGAGCTATGAAGTCATGACCAGAATCTTCACAAAAACACGTGGAGCTGGTAACAACACCAAGAGCTAATGTTGCCCAACATTTCCCAGTTTAAGAACCTGTTTTCAATTCCCTATAACTTTGCCAAAAGTTAACAGCTTGAGCTGAAATTGCTGACGGTCCATACCAGCTTGAAGGTTTAATTTGATAGGGGTTTTTTTGTATATTGAAAGTTTCACAAAAAACAGCTCAGACTGGTCTGAAAATTACTGGTAGGTTAGGAGCAAATCTGTTGTTTGCCCATGTAAATAAAATTCCTGACAGTTTCTTCATTGAGAAGCCATAATGCTTCCATGCTTTCGAGCAGGGACCTGACATCTGGCAGAGGGGAGGCTCTAGCATCATAGCTGTGCCCTTTACAGTTTCAGGGGGGACAAGCCCACATTTGTCCAAGTTATAAACCTCTGAAAAATACCAGTTTGAATATGCTCGGTTGTGGCTTGTTAGCGTTTAGCAGCTAAATTTTCTAAAGATTCATTGTGCACTGATCATGTTTTTTACCTTTCTTCACTGCTACATGTGACCACACTACACAGGTGTCATTCCCTGAGAGTGACTGAGCACCCTCCAGCCAGTTGCTTTAGGGGCTAAGCATGACTTTCCCTATGACTGTTCCCCCTGGTTGCTGCGAACCACATTGTCACTAGGTATCAAAACTGACAGCTAGGAGACTATCAGGAAGACAATAAACATAGACTACTAAAATCAGACATTTTAAAATAAGCAGGGCATGATGATTTGCTTCCAAGCATTTTAAAAGAATTGATAGAAGAGCTCTCTGGACCATTAATAGTCAATAAGTCTTGGATCACTGGGGAGGTGCCAGAAGATGAGGTTAGCTAGTGTTATGTGAATTTTTAAAAAAAGTAAATGAGATGACTTAAGTAATCATAGGTCTGTCAGCCTGACATCAGTCTCAGGCAAGATAATGGAGACACTGAAATGGGACTTGATTAAGAGCAAATTCAAGAAAATAATGTAACTATTGTAAATCAACATGGGTTTTCTTTTCTTTATAAGATTAAAAGTTGGTTGATAAAGGTAATAGTGTTGATATAACATGCTTAGACTTATGTAAGATATTTGACTTGGTACTGCACCTTTTGACTGAAAAACTTGAATGATATAAAAGTACAATGGCACAAATTAAATGGACTAAAAACTGGCTTACAGATAGATCTCAAAATGTAATTGTAAATGGGGAATCACAATTAAGCTGGTGCATTTCCAGTAGGGTACTTCAGAGGTCAGTTCTTGGTCCTATGCTATTCAACATTTTTGTCCATGAACTGGAAGAAACCATAAAACCATTGCTGATAAAGTTGCAGATTACACAAAATTTGAGGGGAGAGGTAAATAATGAAGAGGACAAGACATGTCCCTGATTCGGAGTAATTTGGATCACTTGGTAAACTGTGATCAAGCTAATCATATGCACTTTAATGAAGTTAAATATATATCTAGGAACAAAGAATGTAGACCATACTTACAGGATGTAGGACTCTATCCTGGGAAGTAGTGACTCTAAAGTAGCTTTCAGGGTCTTGATGGAGAGGCAACTGAACATGAGCTTTCAATGTGACTAATACAACTAAGAGGCTAATGTGATCCTGGGACGTATAAACAGGAGAATCTCAAGTAGAAGTAAAAAAGGTTAGTCTACATCCATATTTAGCTCTGGTGTGACCATTGCTGGAATACTTTTTGGAGGGGCAGCCATGTTACTCTATTTCAGCAAAACAAACAAGAAGTCCTGTGGCACTTTTAAAGACTAACATATTTAAAAACTAATACATTTGTTAGTCTTTAAAAGTGCCACAGGACTCCTTGTTTGTTTTGCTGGAATACAGACTCCAGTTTTGTGACCACAATTTAAGATGGATGTTGCTAAATTGGAGAGGATTAGGGAAGATCCACTAGAATGACTGGAGGATTAGAAAACATGCCTTATTATGACAGATTCAAGGAGCTCAATTTAGTTAGCTTAACGAAGAGAAGATAAAGGGCTGACGATTACAGTGTGTAAGTATCTACATAGAGAACAAATATTTAATTATAGCCGCTTCACCTTCTAGAGGAAGGTCTAATATGATCCAATGGCTGAAAGTTGAAGCTAGACTAAGCCCTAAGCCTATACTTATAGGGGTTTTCAGTGGCAGGTGACACCAGATACACAAAGCGTGTAAAATACTCACCGCTGAATCGTGCCCAGAAGATTGTGCTGATGGTGGCAATTTTGCTGCTGTCAGTATAGACAAATCCAAACTCACAATGGGAATAAGTAAATTTTAATGGTGAACACAATTAATCATTGGAACAATGTATTAAGGCTTGTGGTGAATTCTCTGTCATTGACACCCATATGAACCCGAACTGGATGTTTTTCTAAAAGCTTTGCTCTAGGAATTATTTTGGGGAGTTTCTATGACTTGTGTTATACAGGAGGTCAAACTGGATTATCACTATGTCCTTTCTGGCCTTGGAGTCTTTCTGGCTTGTGAGGCTTTTCTCTGTTTTCAGTGCCCCCTCTACACCTCCCCACCAGAGTGTTCAGGCCACAGAGACATGGAGGAGGAGGAATCTGCTTGATTGGCATGCAGAGAAGTGAAGACTGGGGGAGTGGGATATGGTAGGTGGGAGAAAAATGGATGGGAAGAAAGAAAGAATAAGGACAGGAGTCGGGGGTAGAAGTAGATACAAACAGTTGAGGGAGAATTGGGATGGATTAAAGCTGGAAAGAGGGCAACAGGAGACAAGCCGGAATGAGTGGGTAGAAACAGAAAGGAAGAGAGCCAAGAGCAGGGACATGGAGGTGGATATGACCAGAGTGTGGTAGGAACACATTGGCTATGTCTACACTAGGGGCTTCAGTTGATTTAAGCAACTACCTGGGCACATATGGAGTTCATTAAGTTGACTTGAGCACTTGCTTAAGTCGACTTAATAACTCCTGCCCTTAAAGTTGACTTAAAGGGTTAAGTCAACTTAATGCAATGTGCCCATTAAAGTCAACTTTAAGTAGACCTTAAGTTGACCTAACTGAGCCCTGTAGTGTAGACATAGCCTTTAAGAGTACAGGGGATCCAGAACAATCCAGTAGGCCACATTCTGCTCCAAATCCTGGAACTGAAGCCAGAAGTCCTGAGTCTCTGCATTCCTCTGATGTCAGCAAACATCTGTGAAACCCATTGGTAAAGCCTGAAGTGGCTGGTCCACATAGAGGATGACCACCTTCTACAAGTGTCAGTTGTGCTGTTCGCTTAAGTGGCAGCAGTTTGTGTAGAGGATCTAAACATTTAAAACCTGCAAATTAGAGTCTGTTGGGGAAAGGGTTTTGTTTATATGGGGAATTTCAGCAAAAAGAGTTTTATTCTTTTCATCTAAATTTGAGCAGGAAAATTTTGACTTCATTGAAATATCATAATGTGAAACATTGTGGTTTTCTAGCATTCACTTTGCTGATGAAACATCAGAAATTTCTGGGGGAAGAGACCATTTTTGAAAAAAAAAACCATTTAGTCAAAAAATACAACGTCCTGTAAAAATTAGCTGCAACTTAAAATTTGTGATGAACTGTACTGCTGATGAACAATATGGATGTCAATGCTGATAGAATTCCACATGATGGAATTTTTGTCTACTCAGTTTGCTTTTTAAAAACCTAGGCAATTGCATACAAAAAATTAAAGCAAAACCTCATTATGGTCACAACGTTGAGCACTTAATGCTTGGCAAGTCCAGAATAAAGGTTGCTAATCTAATGTTAATTTGGCCTCCTTGTGCGCATGCATTTTGATACAGTCTTTTCATTACATGATCACTTATTTCTTCATTGTACCAATACCTCATTCAGTGTGTGGGTTGGAGCTGCTCCAGGGATGAATCAAGGTAGTGTAGTAAAAGAGGCTGCTGTCCAGAGGACACTTGTCTGATTTGTTCCAGAAGTTGGAAGGTATGTGCTGAATGAGGCAGGGGGCTGCAGGGAGAGAAAGATTGGCTTGCTGGTTATGGCAGTAGGATGCCACAATGGAGAGAATTAGATTCTATCCCTGTTTCTACAACAGAGTTCCTGGGGGGTTCTAGCAAGTCATTTAAACTAATATTTTTACAACTGTCAACTAATTGTTTCTTCTTCTGGGTGCCTAACGAGCCCTTAAGGTCAGGTTTGCTGAAGTGCTGAGGATACTCAACTGCCGTTAAAATTAGCACTACCTGTGCTTTGAGCTTATAAATTGCTATAAAATCCACAGAACTCTGAAAACTCAGATCTTGGGTATCTCAAGTTGAGCATCCAAAATTTGTGGACAGTTTGGACAGTTTTGGTCATAATCGCTCTGTGCCTCAGTGGCTATGTCTACACACAAAGTTTTATTTCAAAATAAGTCATTTTGAAATAAAACCCTTATTTCGAAAGGACTTATTTCAAAATAAGGGAAAGCCTGCTATTGAAACGGCTGTTATTTTGAAATGGTTATTTTGAAATAAGGCCGTTTGGACATGTTGCTTTGAAATAGTTGTTTCGAAACAATGGTTTTGATTCGAAACGACATGTCCAAACGGCATTATTTTGAAATAACCATTTCAAAATAACAGACATTTTGAAATGAATGGGGTTTAAGCTGTTTCAAAATGACAGTTCTTATTTCAAGATGATGGAGCCTGTCATTTCGAAATAAGAAAATGTTGTGTGGACCTAATCTTCTTTATTTCGAAATAACACTAGTTATTTCAAAATAAAAGAGACGTGTGGACATACCCAGTTCCTCGTGTGCAAAATGCATATACTATCATCTTCTCATTTCATAGGGGTGGTGTGAAAAAAAAATGTGTGTGAAGCACGCAGGTAGCCTGATGGTGAATATCAAAGAGAACTCCGTGAAGAAATTAATAATTCTCTATTGAATTTAGGGATTTCGGTGGTGTGTCTTAAATGAGACCCGGAGCCACACAGTGCAAGCGGATGACAAAAGGAACCACAGAATAACTGTCCAGTAATTGAATGAGGCAGGGGTTCATGTGAAAAAACTAATATGTGATTATGTTTTTAAAGACTATCTCATAATGCACAAGGGAGCAGAATAAAATTGCATGGGAAACATGAGTCTGACATTTCTTAATTTTTGAGTGGTTGACTTTACAACATTCATGGTCTTTTAGTTTTTGAGATGTAATCTTTGTATCAATAGCCACATTATACATGCATGTATAACTGACATTACTGCATAGTACCATAACTGATCGATCCATATTTTCTTTTAAGGTTAATTTCTTCTTCTTCATAAAAATACTGAAGTTGCTAATTTCCAAACTCAAAGCCCAGCAAATGAGCTTTCATGATTACAAATACAGGTATGTGATATATATCAAAATTCTATTAGTCATTTGTATTTCCATGGTGCCTTTTCCTCAGAAAGTTTCTAAAGCGCTATGCAGGACATATCATTATGAACAGCCACCAATGAGGTCAGATATGGCAGCTATTGTGATCAAGTAATGGAGAGGCAAAGATGAAGAATAATTTGCCAAATGATACTCTAGAACCATGTTTCCCAACCAGTGTGCCATGACACATGTATGCCATCATGTCTGGGCAGGTTTGCCAAAAATTTTTTGAAGAACTATTCAAAGTGCTCTGGATTGGCTCATTGGCTCATGAATATTCATGAGTTCATTTGGAAACTATATGGTGGTGTCCCTCAAATTAATTAAAGGTAGCAAGGTGTGCCACGGCAGAGAAAATGTTGGAAACCACTGCTCTAGAATCTAGGACTGAAGGGTGGCAAACTCATTTGCTATGGTGGGCCAGATTTGACTTAAATGTACTTCAGTGAGGCCATATGTATCATAAATCAAAATACTATGGCACTCTCATGACATCACATAGTGCTTTGTATGCAAAACTGTGCTTTGTGATACCTCCCTCTCTCTCCTTCTTCCTTCCTCCCTCCATCCTTCCCTCAGGAAGAGAATGTGGTTCTGCTGAATGGAAGAGGTTCTTCAGCTGCATTTGGCCATGGGCCACATGTTTGACATCTCTGCTCTAGATACGTATAGGCAGGTAGAATGTAGCTACCAGTACGAGGTATAACCACAACACTTTGTTTTGGAGTAAGTGATAACGGATCTTTAGTGATAGGTGATTTAGGATCCCAACATACATCAGACCTGAGGCTTCAGAATACTGGGTACACATGAGATTACATGAGTTCCTTACCATCTCATGTGCCACATAGCATACAGTTCCAGGCAGGGCCGTAACTAAGGCAGGGCCAATGTGGCTTTGCCCCAGGTGTATCGGAGTGGCTCAATAGAGCCGCTCTATTAAAGGGTGTATTTTGTGGCGCCAGCCCCAAGCACTGTTAATGGCAAGGGGCGTAGTCCCATTGGAATGTGCCCCAGGCCCCAGACCACCGTGTTACGGCTCTGGTTCCCAGGGTATGCACTATGTGGCTTATGAGACTGCAAAGAACTCAGGCAGTCTTGTTCAAGGCATGTAAAATTAGTATAGCTTACCCATTAGTGGTTGCTGCCCTCCAGAGGCTGTCTATACAGGCTATACAAGAATTCAGCGAGTGTCAGTCTGTCTTCTCAGCACAACTCCCTGGCTTCTTATCTGTTAGCTGCTGTGTTGTTTTCTTGGAGTAAAGCCTGACGCTGATTCAGCTGATACTGTGTCTATTGTGACTGTTGTTATGTTTCATTATGGTTTGGGAGACCACCAGCTAACCCACCAGCCTCCTGCAGGATTCCTACGAGGAAATGCAAAACACTAACATACAAGCTGTTGATATACTGACCTGCCAGAACCAAGTGCTGCACCTACAGGTACTGAATACTGGATTCCAGGCTTTTCGATACCAGAATCCTTCACTAAGGGTCCTCAGTCCCATTGCTGACTAAATTTGATTGTGACAGAAATGTTGTGATTTCCTAAATGAAATCCATCTACTTTTTCTGCTTTGGCCACTTCGGTATCCCACAGACCAGACCATGACAGAGCTTATAAATAGCTTATCAATTGGAGAACCTCTGGATAGAGCATCACTGCTGTCTGATGCTGAATAACTTTTATCATCTCATCTGTGATTTCTCAGCTATACTGGATGACCCAAACTGCACTCATATGGCCAATGCCTCACTCCAGTCCCTAAAACAGATTCCCATATTGGGCTACACTGTCCACTGTTGACACCTTATTGCTGATAAGGGTGAGTTGGCCTGGCTGAAATGCTCAGTGGCTTAATCTCCTTTGATAGTTTATACATCTGAATGGATGCCTGCTTGTTTGAATAAAATAAGAAAATAAAAACAGTTAAAAAGGGTCAGAACAATAGTTCACCAAACCCCTTATCCTGTCTTCTGACTGTGACCAATGCCATGTGCTACAGAGGGAATGAAGGGAGCAGGCAGTCATCAAGTGATCTATGTTCTGTCACCCATTCCCATCCTCTGGCAATCAGTGGCTAGGAACACCTCAGAAATTTCTGCAGACATCACACACTAATCATGTTATTGAAACTATGTTGGGTGACACAACTTGGATTCATTTCACTGGTCAAGAGATGGAGCATTGACACCAAAATAGTTTTTGTCATATTTAGGTGGGTCTGGCAACTTTATGGGTATCTGACCCTTGATATCCAAACCTCACTTGAGCTGAGGAAACTCCAGCGTCCAGCCCTATATAATATACATATGTTGACTCAAGTGTATCCAGTAATTTCATGGATATAAAGTCCTTATATAGGGTTAACCCACCCATAATTATGTTGAATGCATTGAAGGTACCCTGTTTTCTTGAGACCTGGTTGACTTCAAGAGGGGTGGCCTCTTGGTTATGATTTGAGATCATCATGAAATCTTCCCAGTCATCTTGGTCAAATTCATCAGATTGCCATGTTTTTCAATTGTCTTTAGCATTACTTGATTTACGCTGGATGAACCATGTACATCATGGAGGAACACAAGCAGTGCATTTCAATTCAAGTTACTATTGACAGCTGTGCCTTGTGCCAAAATCCTGAAAGATATCAAAGATACCAAGTACCAAAATACCAGAAGATAACACAACTATGTCTATTGTGCATTGTTCCAAAGACTTGTTCACCAACACCTTCAAACCCCTTTGACGTCCATAATTGTGGTGATGAGTAAAGTGCTACCAACTAATGCCCACCCAGACCATGTCATTGGAAAAGCTAGAGCCAAAGATCTCAACCCTGTCACAACTGTCTCAATAAAATAGCAAGATCTATATTTGATAGAAGAAATGTGGATACTCTGCTACCTCATCACCCTTATAAGTGTCCTGTCGATCGCTGGTCAGAAGCCAAGATCCCACTGAGTGAACATACAGTCCATTTAAAAAAAAAAAAAAAAAAAAAAAAAAAGCTCAAAACTGTTCAGGAAATACCATCACGAAAACCTTGCAAAAAATTTCATCTATCCATCGACCTCTCTGGCCAGTATTCCGGTGTTATTTATCAGAAGAAAGATGGCTTGCTGTGTGATTGCATCAGTTATCATGCCTTGAGTAGAATCACCATTAGAAATAGATTCCCCTTGCTTTTGATCACTGAATTATTTGGCAGATTGCACTCCACAATAGTGTTTACCAATCCCTTGAGGCAGAAGTGGCCTTAGGCAATTGGGGGCCATAGGCAATTGGGGGCCATAGGCAAAGGCCCATTGTGGAGCCCGCTAAAGGGCCCACTGTTGGCCCTCACTGCTACTCTCCCTCAGCCTCAGTCCCCCTAACTACCCCACACCATTCCCCAGGACTCCTTGTTTGTTTTGCTGAACTGAACTAACATGACTATCGCTTTGGTCCTCGTAAATTATTCTTGGGTATGATATTTTTAAAGATCTTCCCATCATGAAGCTTGTAAGTTGATCATCTTTCACTTAATATAAATCAAGTAATGCTAAACTACAAAGTTAAAATGAACATTTTAAATTTTTTAAAGAAGTATGAGCATAAATTAATAAATAAAAAGTGGTAACATTAATGATGAGTCAAAAATAACAAATATCCCATTTAAAATTTTGGCAGTCAAATCTTACAAATTTTTCCAATAGGCTTAGGTTTATGTGAACTCGATATTTAATAAGTATAATAAAAAGAAGGTTTCTAGTGTGTAACTATAAATTAAAAACACCAAATTTCAATGAAATTCTCTGAAGTACTCAAGTTTATGACTCTGACCCCCTCAAAAATATTAAATAGTAAGTAGAGAAAAAGCTAAACAATTACTTACCAAAAGAAAGACATACAGCACAGACATCACACACAGCTGTAATTATTGCCTAAGGGCAGCACTGTATGTGTGTGTATATATATATATATAAAAAAAATTCCTCTCTCACCCCTATGGGTGGTATGTGTCATCCTCAACCTCGGGTCCTCTACCAGAGGCCTGGGAGTTTGAGGGTTCTGCGCAGTATCTTAGCTGTTCCTAGCACTGCACTCTTCTGGACAGAGAGCTCTGATGTTGTTCCTGGGATCTCTTGGAGCCACTCTCCCAGCTTCGGAATCACAGCCCCGAGTGCTCCTACCACCACCGGGACCACTTTGGCCTTCACTTTCCACATCCGCTCTAGTTCCTCTTTCAGGCCCTGGTACTTCTCCAGCTTCTCATACTCCTTCTTCCTGATGTTACTGTCACTTGGCACTGCTACATCTATCACCACCGCTGTCTTCTGGTCCTTGTCTATTATCACGATGTCTGGTTGATTGGCCAGTACCTGCCTGTCTGTCTGGATCTGGAAGTCCCACAGGATCTTAGCCCTGTTATTCTCCACGATCTTCTGTGGGATCTCCCATCTGGTCTTGGGAGGGTCTAGCCCATACACTGTGCAGATGTTCCTGTACACAATGCCAGCTACTTGGTTATGCCGTTCAGTGTATGCTGTTCCTGCCTGCATCTTACATCCTGCCACTATGTGTTGGACTGTCTCTGAGGCCTCTCTGCACAATCTGCACCTTGCGTCCTGTCTAGTGTGGTAGACCCCTGCTTCAATGGATCTGGTGCTCAGTGCCTGTTCTTGTGCTATGATCAGTGCCTCAGTGCTGTCTTTTAGTCCAGCTTTTTCCAGCCACTGGTAGGATTTCCCAATGTCAGCCACCTCAGCTATCTGTCGATGGTACATTCCATGCAGGGTCTTGTCTTGCCATGGCACTTCTTCTGCTTGATCTTCCTCCCATGTCTGCTGCTGCCTCAGGCATTCTCTCAGCAGCTCATCTTTGGGTGCCATCTTACTGATGTACTCCTGGATGCTCTGGGTTTCATCCAGGACAGTGGCTTTGACACTCACCAAACCCCGCCCACCTTCTTTCCGGCTGGAGTACAGTCTCTGGGTGTTGGACTTGGGGTGGAAACCTCCGTACATTGTGAGGAGCTTCCGGGTCTTCACATCGGCAGCCTCCATGTCCTCCTTTGGCCAGCTCACTATACCGGCAGGGTATCTGATGACTGGCAGGGCGTACCTGTTGATGGCGTGGATCTTGTTCTTCCCATTGAGCTGGCTCTTCAGGACCTGTCTTATCCTTTGGTGGTACTTGGATATTGCTGTCTTCCTTGCCTCCTCATCGTGAGTCCCATGTGACTGTGGGATGCCAAGGTACTTGTAGCTGGTCTGTATGTCTGCTATGTGGCCTGCTGGTAGTTCCACCCCATCAGTCTTGACTACCTTCCCTCTCTTTACTACCATCTGGCCACACTTCTCCAGTCCGAATGACATCCCAATATCCTCACTGTAGATCCGTGTCAGGTGGATTAGCGAGTCGATGTCTCGTTCATTCTTAGCATACAGCTTGATGTCATCCATGTAGAGGAGGTGGCTGATGGTAGTTCCACTCTTGAACTTGTATCCATAGCCAGTCCTTGTGATTATCTGGCTGAGGGGGTTCAAGCCAATGCAGAACAGCAGCGGGGACAGCGCATCACCTTGGTATATGCCGCACTTGATGGCCACTTGTGCAAGCTGTCTTGAGTTGACTTCCAGTGTTGTCTTCCACAGTCCCATTGAGTTCTTGAGGAAGGTCCTTAGTGTCCTGTTGACTTTGTATAGCGCCAGACATTCACAGATCCATGTGTGCGGCATTGAGTCGTAGGCTTTCCTGTAGTCAATCCAGGCTGTGCTCAGATTGGTCTGTCTAGACCTTGAGTCTTGGGTGACTGCTCTATCTATGAGCAGCTGGTGTTTTGAGCCTCTAGTGGTGTTCCCAATGCCCTTCTGAGCTGTGCTCATGTACTGGCCCACGTGGTCCTGTAGCTTGGCGGCTATGATGCCTGATAGGACTTTCCATGTTGTGGGGAGGCAGGTTATTGGCCGGTAGTTGGATGGTGCTGTTCCCTTTTGGGGGTCTTTCATGATCAGCACTGTCCTTCCTTGTGTTAGCCAGTCTGGGTGGGAGCCTGCTGCTAGCAGCTGGTTCATCTGTGCTGCTAGGCGTTCATGCACTGCTGTTAGTTTCTTTAGCCAGTAGGTGTGGATCATGTCCGGGCCAGGTGCTGTCCAGCTCTTCATGTTCTTGACCCGCTGTTGGATGTCGGCTATTGTGATGGTGACTGGTTCCTGTTCTGGGAGATTGCTGTGGTCTGTTCTCAGGTCCTGAAGCCACTTTGCACTGGTGTTATGAGTCTTCTCTTTCTCCCAGATGTTCTTCCAGTACTGTTCAGTTTCTGCTGTTGGTGGCTCTGCTGTTATTGTGTTGTTGCACTGCAGTTGGGAGTACACCTTGGATGGTTTTTTGGAGAACAGGGCATTTATCTTTTTGGCCTCTGCTTCTCTAGTGTATCTCCTTAGCCTGGTGGCCAGTGCTGTGAGCCTTTGCTTAGCAGTCTCTAGGGCTTCAGATGGAGTCAGGCCCTTGTATTTTCTCAGTAGCCGAGTCTTATCCTTAATCTCTACACCCTTCTGTAGTTCCACCAGCCGGCTAACTTCTCTCCGGGTTGCCTTGATCTTATCCTCCAACCTCATTTTCCAGGGAGGGTATGTATTGCTGTTCTTCTTGATCATGTAGCCAAGCATCTCCAGGATTACAGAGGCTGTCGCATATACCAGTTCATTGGTTTCAGTGATGGTGGTAGTAGGAATTGTCATTAGGGCTCTATTGGCATCTTCTAGCATACTATCTGATGGTACTTCTCCCACGAGCCTTGGTAATCGGTCTTGAGGGTTGACTGTAGCTAGTTTATCCGTGATCTTATGCCTCATATCAGCTGCTATGTTCTGTAATGGAGGGGGTGGCAGTGAAGTTCCAGCTTCAGGTGGTGGCTGCACATCTAGTTGTTCTTCTGGGGCTTCTTCTTGAGTGTGGGAGGTAACGTGCAGTTGGTCTATCTCCAGTTGTGAGAGCAGCTGCCTCTTTACTATGTTGAAGCGTTGGGTAACTAGCTGTTTCTCAGTTAGTGTGGATGTAGGTCTTTTGTCCATCCATAGTTCCCTCATACGTTTCATATATCCCCTCTCATTAGGTCTGCTGTTGTAGTAGCATTCCATCAATTCCAGGTTCTCTTGTCTCGTCCATGCATGGTTTGTTCCAGTAGCCCACTTATCGTCAGATTGTCCTGGTTCCCCAACATCTGGCGTGGACCTTGTTAATCCGGGCGACATCCAAGCCGGCATGACTCTCCTAGTTCGTGTCACTCTCATATTCGAGGTAGGCATGTGAGGCGTTAGGGGGTCTTTTGCCCAAGGACCCCTACTGGGAAGGTAGATAGGAACCCACCGGGATTTGAACCCCAGTCTCCCGTATCAAAGGGTGTCGGTATTAACCACTACGGCGCTCTTAACCACTACGCTATCCAGTCACATTATATATGTAGCAGCCTATATGGACCTACTTGGTGACCTGAGCTAACCAAAGCCACAGTAAAAATTGTCACAAAGTCAAAGGAAAAGGCAAAAGAACAGGTAAAAAAGAAAAGGAAAAGACAATATTTCACAAAATTTAAAAAATGGCAGAATAAATGGCCATACTGAGAAATTAAAAGTTGAGGCCACTGGAAAAGTTCCTGCTATTGTGCTGTCTATTGCATGCTCCTGCTTTTTTAGCATGTCAGTGTGAAGGTGATGGGCAGATAATGGTGAAATCTGCAATTCAGATGAAGCACGGATCCTAATGATAGCTTGCCTTGATGAGCCAAGAGTGAAAAGTGCCTAGGCTTCCAGCAAAAAAAAAAAAAACAAGGAGTCGTGTGGCACTTTAAAACTAACAGATTTATTTTTTGCATGAGCTTTCGTGGGAGAAAAGCCCACTTTGTCAGATGCTTCGAAGATGGGTGAACTTACAGAATGGATGGGAACCATTTCTATATTTTTCTGTATTTTCATTTCTGTCCACCAAATTGGGGTGGGGGGGCCCTTATTCCTTGCGGCCCTAGGCAGCCGCCTGCCTCACCTACCCCCAAAACTGCCACTGCCTTGAGGTGCATATGAGTTGGTTCAGCTTCACAGGGGCAATGAATGAAAGTGCATGATCTAAACCTGATATAACCATTTTCAGTACCTGGTAATGCCTTTCAGTCTTTCAAAGACCCTGGTCACTTTTCAGCATTTCATTAATGACATTTCAGATCACTTTGTGGTGATGTACCTGGATCATAGTCTTATTTTCTCAGAAACTCAACTCCTCCCTGAATAACACATTCGCATTGCAGTAAAATGTTTTCATGAGCTTGCGATGTATGCAAAACTAGAAAAATATTCATTTGGCAAGTGCTCCATTTAATTTCTAGATTATATAGTTTCCTCAAGTGACATAAGCAGGAACTCCAGAAAAGTATCTATGATTACAAATTGGGAAACCCTAAGAAATGTTTGTAAATGTCAACACTTCCTTGGATTTGCAAATTTTTACAAGCGTTTTATTAAGGATTTTGTAGGACTGGTGTTCTCTTTGACTGCTCTGCTGCAGAAGAATACCTGATTTGCCTGGATACAGGAAAGTGAATCTGGTTTAGATCTCTTAAAGGAGGTATTTGTGTCACTGCCTATTCTAGTATACTCCAATCTCATGAAATCCTTTATAGTTGAGGCAAACATGTCCAATGTGACAGTCAAAGATGTACTATCACAATGACATGATCCCAGTATTGATTCCATCTATGTGCGTTTTGCTAGTGTAAACTCACACCTAGGGGACAAAGTTATCAGATCTGTACTCACCATTAAAGCCAAGTTCAAAGAATGCTGCCACCACCTCGAATGCATGCTGTTTCCAGTCCTAGTATACACACAGATCATAAAAATTTGGAAAGTTTGTGTACCCGGAAAACTTTGAAACAGCATCAAATCCAGTCGTCTTTTTTTCCCCTCCAGATTTTAACTTCATTTTAACATATTATTCAGACACTTAGAACACAGTCTCCTAAAGAGGAATACTAAGAGATAGAGCTTAAGACTCTTTTCTAATCTATCTCTTGTAATTTTCTGAATGCCACAGTACACAGAGATTTGCTGCTCTTCATTTGATCCTTGTTATTCAATGACCATTTGTGACAGAAGTTATTTTTATTCAGAATGCCACCAATGACCAGTCACCTAACACCAGATTCCTGATCAAAGGTAGAATCTTTTATTTTAAAGACCATGTGTATGTCACCAAGGCCATTTGTGACTTGAAGTATTTAAATGTCATAATAATGGTCTTGTAGCTGCCCAATTTGGCCACTTTAAAATGTGTAGACTAGTTTCTCTATATTTTTGGTGGCCAAAGATGCAGCTTTAAATCAAGTTGTATATTAACTCCTGTGATATTTACTCTTGAACAAAGGCCACCCTGTCTGCCAGCCCTGTGTGAAACACCTTGGGGACCTCATGCTTCTATTTCCCCCATCCAAGTTCTGGTCATCCATCAACTTAGATTTTATTGCTGACCTACCCAGCTCAGAGAGCAATATAGGCAACTTAGTTATTGTCAAAATACTTCACTAAAATATCCCACTTTATTACACGTCTCAGAGTTTTCCCTGGTCAGGGATGGTCTGGCTCATTTTTACTCATATCTTCAAACTCCATGGGTTATTGTCTAGCATCACCACTGACCAGGGGCCACTATTACTTTCCCATTGCTGGCAAGAACTTCTTAATTTGCTGAACATTAAGCTATATATATATATATATATATATATATATGCTTCCTCTGCCCATTATCCTCAGACCAAAGGACGGATTGAGGGGGTTAAATGAATCATTGACCAATACCTTTAGCTGGTCTCTGCTCACCAGAGGCCTCCTATATGTATGAAACAAGAACACAGCAAATGCCAGTCAATGTTTGCTCAATGAAATGGTTTCCTGGCCCTTGTTTCACTAGGTGTTCTCAGGATGAAGCCCATCAGTTTCAGCTGAATCTGAATCTGCTGTGTTATCTTGTTCCATGACAGAAACCCAAGCACAAGTGCAGTTCTTAATTTTTATAAAGAAAAACTAGACACAAAACTTTAGAAGAATCAAGGAATCTTTAAATTCTGGTTCCCTACTACCCACCCTCTCTTGTCTTCTACACACAGTTCAGTTTGCCCTTCACTTTCATGAACCAACTGTTAGTTCTCTCCCCACACCACACATCAATTGATTTTGCTCTCTCTCATTTCCTCTCCACACTGCTAATTCAGTCCCTCTGCCCTCCAGAGCCCCATGGTTCATACTGCTGCCATGTTCCATCATGTGCTTGGGAACCTCTTCATCACTTTTTCCCAGGTCTAGTGATAGCAATTCCACTCCCTTGCCCAGGCTGGGGTGCAAGACCCAGACTCCTTGTGCCACTGAGAACAGCAGGCAGGAGAATTTGTTGAGTTCTCCCAGCCTGTGTTTTCAGAGAGAGAACAGAAATCCAAAATGCCCTTCAGCCCATGAAGAGTTATTGACTTGTTGCCTTCTCCTAGCAGGTAGGGGATACAGAAAGAGTCAAATAGGTGAAGATTGCCCTGCAGACTCAGAGGAGGAGCTGAAGACCCCCTGTAAAGTTGGTATTTTCCTACTGAAATGCATGGAAATGTTATTAGCAACCATGAATTTGTTGTGGGCATTTGTGCACACTAAAATGTGTGTTCGACAACCAGAGCCTATAAATGGTCCCATATTTAGCCTCGGGGAGACCTGTCTCTGCCATTCTCTTATGAAGCTATAGCCTTGAACAATTAGCTTTTTATTAGCAGTAATGATAAAGAATAAAGTTAATTCCTCACACCTCTTTCCTCACTCTTTGCTTCTGCTCTCTGATTGAATCACAAACATTTTAAGGCAAATACCAAATGGCAAACAATGGTGGGTGCACAGCAAACATCAAGTACAAATTTCCACATGACTAATCATTTGTGTTCAAATTTGTGACATTTCAGGATTCACCAACATTCCACAGCTATCTGGAGGTTTCATTTATTGTAATAATTTACTTTATTTAGTCAATGATCAGCACTTTCTCTGGCAGTGTGCCCTCATTATTGTGAATTTCCATGTGTAATGACTAATAGAACTCTCTGCAGAGGGAGCCAAACTCAACAATACGTGTAGAAATAGTTACCAGTTCTCTTTATTTTAATTACTATTTGGCCAGGTCCCATGGTTAAGACTTCCTTTCAGATAGATTTTCCCCTTAAGGCCTGTAAACTCCAGGCCCAAAGTGACATCATAGAAACCTGTAAAAACACAAATAACCTCAGGATCTTATTGGCTCTTTCTTCTGGTTCTATCTCAGTCACTCCTTCAGTGCTGTTTTCCCTACCTTTCCATGTCATTTCGTAACCCTGAGGCAGAGTATAGCATTTAGCTTGTATTTAATATAGGCAGTGGTGTAGAGCAGCTCTGGCCCTGGCAAAGTTGTAAGAGGGGCACAAGGACTTGGGTGCTCCACAGCACACGTGCACGGAATACGAATGTGGCACCATTCTTTTGGTCAGTGAATGTTGTTCCCCTGCCAACCATACCCAACCAGTGCACTGGAGGTGGGGCTGTGGTGTACCTTCTTACTATCCCCACTGGTGCAATTTGGACACCCACAGGTGACAGAAGGGAGCAGATCCTATGCTTTCCTGCCTTCAAGGATTACTGTTGTGCCTGACCCTTCCTGTGAGGGACTATTAGTGGGTCAGGCCACACACACAAGAGCTAAATCATAGAATCATAGGGTTGGAACGGACCTCATAGGTCATCTAGTCCAACCCCCTGCCAGACGCAGGACCACTCCCACTAAACCATCCCAGTCATGGTTTTGTCCAGCCGGACCTTAAACACCTCCAAAGATGGAGACTCTGCCACCTCCCTCGGGAGCTCATTCCAAGGCTTCACCACTCTCCTAGTAAAAAAGTTTTTTCTAATATCCAGCCTCGACCTCCCTAACCGCAACTTGAGACCATTGCTCCTCGTTCTGTCCTCTGTTATTACCGAGAACAGTCGAGCTCCATCTTTCTTAGAGCATCCCTTCAAGTAGCTGAAGGTTGCTATCAAATCCTCCCTCAATCTTCTCTTCTGCAGACTAAATAAGCCTAATGCTTTCAGTCTTTCCTCATAGGGCTTGTGCTCCAGCCCTTTAATCATTTTGGTTGCCCTCCTCTGAACTCTCTCTAGCATGTCCCTGTCCTTTCTGTAGTGGGGAGCCCAAAACTGAACACAGTACTCCAGATGTGGCCTCTCCAGTGCAGAATAGAGGGGAATGATCACATCCCTTGATCTGCTGGTAATATTTCTTTTGATGCAGCCCAGTATGCCATTGGCCATTTTGGCAGCAAGAGCACACTGCTGGCTCATATCTAGCTTCCCATCCACCATGACCCCCCAGGTCCTTTTCTACACTGCTGCTACTTAGCTGAATGTTTCCCAGCCTGTAGCGGTGCATGGGGTTTTTTTGTCCCACATGCAGGATTTTACACTTGTCCTTATTGAACCTCATAAGATTTCTATTGGCCTATTGTTCCAATTTATCTAGGTCTCCCTGAATCCTGTCCTTGCCCTCCAACGTGTCTACTGGTCCCCCCAGCTTGGTGTCATCTGCAAACTTACTGAGAATGCAGTCTATTCCATCATCCAGATCATTGATGAAAATGTTGAACAGAACCGGCCCCAGGACCGACCCCTGGGGCACCCCACTCGTGACTGGCTGCCAGCTAGACATGGAACCATTGATTCCTACACGCTGAAACCATTGATCTAGCCAGTTTTCTATCCACCTTATAGTCCACCTATCCAACCCATACTTCCTTAATTTGCCAATGAGAATGCTGTGGGAAACTGTATCAAAAGCCTTGCTAAAATCAAGGTATATCACATCAACGGTTCTTCCTGCATCCAGAAAACCAGTCATCTGATCATAGAAGGAAATGAGATTGGTCAGGCATGATTTACCCTTGGTAAATCCATGCTGACTGTTCCTGATCACTTTATTTTCCTCTAAGTGTTTGAGGATGGATTCTTTGAGAATCTGCTCCATAATTTTTCCAGGGATTGAGGTGAGGCTGACTGGTCTGTAATTCCCTGGATCCTCCTTTTTCCCTTTCTTGAAAATAGGCACTACATTTGCTTTTTTCCAATCCTCTGGCACCTCCCCCGTTCTCCATGAGTTTTGAACGATAACGGCCAGCGGTGCTGCTATCTCATTGGCCAATTCCCTTGGCACCCTTGGATGCAGTTCATCCGGCCCCATGGACTTGTGCACATCCAGCTTCTTTAAGCAGTCCCTAACCTGACCTTCCGTCACCAAGGACCTGTCTTAAAGACAATGTGTCCCTTAAATTGCAAATTTCTTAGGGGAGGGAGATTGGTTATTCTTTGTCGGTGGAAAACCATACACATCTGTGCTGCTGCAGAAATTAAAATAAATAATAATTGCACAGAAGATGATTCCCAGAAAGCTTGGAATGGGTAGAAGTAGAAGTTAGGCATGACAGTGTGGAACACAGACCTGTGCAGTCTCTGAAGAGATTTCAGTGGCCAGGTGCTGGTTTTTCTAGACATCTGTGTTAGCTTTGGCAGGTGTATGGTGAGGAGCAATGGGTGGTGGACTTGTGAAGCCCTGACATGTCTAAGATGCTGTAGCAGATCTATATAGCAAGCAGAAACTGAGAAGGTCTGATGGTTACAAATGAATGTCAACAAAAGAGTGAAGTGTTGGCAAAAAAGGGATCAGGAGAATGTATCAGGTTGGAGCTCCCACTAAGATCCACCTGCTTAAGAAAATGAAGAGATGGTGGGTGAAACCCTGACTCCATTGGGGTTAATGGCAAAATTCCCATTATCTTCACTGTGGCCATGCTTTCGTCTTGGATAATGTTCTGAGGGGTGATGTCAAGGCTTTTTCCCCACTCTGGCACTCTGAGTGCAGAAGGTGG
>ML682136.1:1875600-2068277 GCA_007922195.1 Podocnemis expansa
CTGACCAGAGTGTTAACCCCTTCCTCCCCAAGGGTTATTACAGGTGACATGGAGGGAGGGATTTTTTTAGCCGCAACCATTATTGGTGGATGAAGATAAGATCATGCACAGGGCACTGTGATGTCATGTTCAAGCACTCATCTCCCTTTAGTGGAAAAACTTCCTTTTGGATGCGTTTCAGTTTTGCAGCTGGACCAATAGCCCCACAGTGGACAGCAGACAACTATGGTCCATGCGCTCACCTTGCATAGATCTGTCTATCTCCTCTGCTGGCTCCAGAAATATAACAAATGGTGATAAGAAATTTAAATCCCATGAGTGTCTACAGTTTCCTTCCCATTGCCTGACCACACAGAAGGACAAGTTAAGCAAATGACAGTATTGATTAAATGGGGGCAAAGTTCAGCCAGAGACAAAGGGTGACAGATTGCTGGTTTTGCTCCTGGGACAGCATGAATCAGCCAGCTTGAGGGGAGGAAATAAGGCTAAGTCAAAAGAATAGGATGTTGCCCATAGCTTGCACAAATGAAGAGCAGTGATGTGGAAGCAAGCGGCTTCTTGTCCTATCACCGATGCTAAGGGCTTAACAAAAATCACCAGAGAAAGAAAGGGCAGTTCTCCAAGCACCTGCCCCAGAGAATTTGCCACCTACTCTGCTAGCTTCAGAACTATAATCAGCAGCAATGTATGTGTTCACGCCTGGTAAAGGGACGAGCCAGGACTAGAAAGAGTTGATAGTCTGGGTGACGTTAACTGAGTTTTTTTTAGTTGGCATGGAAAAAAAAGAAAAAACACTGACGCTATCGTGACAAAAAAATGCAACTAACAATTTGGGTAGAGAACAGGAAAAGATATGGCCCATAATATAAAATTTCAGAGGATGTCATGCTTGATCTTGGGAAAATTACAAAATATTCTCTAATTTATCCTATATATTATTGAAATCTATTTAATAATATTCTTCTTGTATTTCAAAATCATTTAAAAAGCCATACTCCTACAACGGACATATGTAGAACCAAACATGTCATAGTTCATGTGGAAGCTTGTTTACTACAAGTCTGGTAGGCTGGCAAAGACCATCGGAACTCTTAAAATTCAAAGCATTTTTTTCTGGAAGTCAAGGTCATATCAAGCATCCAGCCTCACTTATGAACAGCTAGGATAGAAGAGAGGCTGGAGCAAGAAGCAAGACACTCGTCAATATGTACACAGGAGAGAAAAGGGCTAGAGAACTGTGAGAGGTAAGAAGTTCAGATCCGGGGTGGTGATAAGGTATGCTGATTAAAATGGAGTGGGCGGTTTACTTAAACTGTAAACCACCTGTACTGTTGTGCTCCAAGAAGCAATTCTTTCCTGCCTTTCCACCTCCCCAATTCAGGAAAGTACTGAAGCGCATGCTTAAGCTGAAATGTGTGTATGTCTCACTGAAGTCAATGGACCTAAGCTAACTTGTCACTTTAACCTACAGTTAGGATTGTCTGATCTTTTCCATTTTAGAATCCAGTTTCTTATTATGCATAACTTTGCCAGACCGAAATTCACTATATCAGTTGTGTGCCTCAGCCTAATTTTTGGAGAGTTTTAGGAAAAATATTTCAGCTGTTTTCAAGAATGAGATTATGTAAAATAACACTGTTTTGCCCATATTAAAATTTTATATAATTCTTTCATTAAGGAAACTCTTGTGCTTGCAAACTTTGGTACAGGATGCTGAATGGGGGGGGGGAGGTGTTCAACTTCAGATCAAAAAGGTGCATTTTAGTGATCCTGAGAAAAAAAATCTGACCTATTTTGACAAAATTCTGAGTCTCTTAAAAAAAAAAACCTCAGTTTTTACTTGCTCAAAATAATTTGTTAGAAATTTGCAACATTATTCTATGAAGATTCCATCTGCACTGAGCAATTTCCAGTCCTTCAGAGCACTTATCTGCAACTTGACTGAGGATATGCCATCTTTACAACACAAATAAACATGCTCCCACTCAGGGTTTCAAGGGCTGTACCATGCTATCCCTGAAACTGCTCCTCCCTGCCACCAAGAGCTGGTGTGGTACCAGGCAATGGAAGTGAAAGTAGCAAGATTGTCTCTCTCAGCTGTCTCTGGAGAGGAAGGACTCAGCCTGACGCAAATGCATAAGAGTCAGGGGAAGAAGGGGCAGATGGAGACTAACAAGGTTAATAGTGAGTAGGCTCAGGATGAATGGGACAGAGGGTAGAAATATCTGTAATAATCACTACAGCATGCTCTCCTGTTAAACCTGGAACTGAAACCAAAGTCCAGTATTCTTCTTATGTCAGCAAGTAGCTATGAAACTTGCTGACTAAAGTATATGTGTGTCTGCTTGGTTCATATAGAGGGATAACAAATTTCTACTCCTACAAATTACTCCGTTATCTGAACCATCAGAACTCTGTACTGTGGCTCTAAAGGCTTTAACCCTGCTGAGACCTATCTGGCAGTTAATATGGTTCCACATGATGTAATGTCTGTTTTTTCAGTTTGCTTTCATAAAAAGCTAGCCAATTATTTTTAACTAACATTAAGGTTGCAAAATCAAGCATTCAAAAGTAAGGACATACCAGAAATAAGTTCCACAGGGACAGCCGTGTTAGTCTGTGTACAGCAAAAGCAATGAGAGTCCTGCGGCACCTTAAAGACTAAAACTTCTTTGGGCATAAGCTTTCATGAGTAGCAATCCAAGAAAGCTTATGCCCAAAGAAGTTTGTTAGACTTTAAGGTGCCACAGGACTCTTGTTGTTTTCACCAGAAATGAGGTTGACTACACAACCTTAATTTTGTCTCCTTTTGGATTATAACATCATCTTTAATTACATGACCACATTTTTTTTTTTACCAGGGGGTCTTCTCCCTTTCCCAGTACACATGGATCCAGTGAAACCCATAGAATGTGATCATGTAAAGACTCATAATGCATGTGCAAAAGGGGGCCAAATTATTGTTGCAGTTAGCCTTCATTCTGGCATATCCTAATTTTTGAGTGCTTGGTTTTGCAGCCGTAATAATAATCTTTTAACATGTTCCTCCCATGTAATTTAACATTTAAGTTGCATTAGTACCTAGATGTCAGCCATCATTGAGACTCCAGCACATTTGGCACTGTACAAATACATAGAAAATGACACTCCTTACCATACAGCACTAGCAGTCTAAAAGGGAGGTGTTTGGTTTCCTAACAAGACATCTCTGTATGGATGTCCCACAGAGCATTTGCCTATTTTAACAGCAGCATTGTGTTGGGAGCTCATGGAGGTGTGGTGGCTCTGGTTCAGGAGAGGGCCCCTTCTTCTAATCCAAATAATTCTGGACATATTTTCAAACATAGGTATCTAAAGCACCGCATCTGCATAGCTCTTTATGCACCTAAATTAAAGTGTCTGATTGTCAGATTTGCTAAATTAAGTGAACAGGAGCTATGATTGCTCAGCCAGCCTAGAAAGAGTCCTTATATTTCGCTGCTTTTATATTAAAGAGTGGTTAGTGACCCTCTGCCCCCCATAAAGCCACCTCTTCACATCACTTTTCAGATAACATTCTTCTAAAAGGCATTTGCTATTTCCTTAAATCCAGTTTCACCTCTGTCTCATATTCCTTTGGTTTCTTTTTCCTGATATATATATTTTATTGAAGAGAAGCTCCCTCAGTCTTTGGTACCTGTAGTTCTATCCTCTAGATCATTAGGAAATTTCTTGTATCAATCCCAAACCACAGCCCTGAGGGACCTGCTACTGTAGTTTGTCTCCGTAGTGGGATGTTCAGGTTCACATCAAGGAGGTTGAGAAATATAACATTCATTTGCTTCATTTTTAAGATTGGCAAGAGCTACTTTGGTGCTAATTCCTTTACTGGGGTTCCACGAGTTTGTCTTCACCTTCTTCCTTGATGACCACGTTGAAGGAGTTTCAAGGAATATACGAGTCTTCATTCAATTAACAATGAAATCCTTTCAAGTAAGTGCTCTATTACAGTATCTTTCCTTAGAGATATGATATTCCCAGTGTGACTAGATATCCTGGTTTTATTTATTATTAATGAGCAAATGTAGGCCTAAAGTGATTGCATTACTGTATGGATGAATATGCTCACAGAAACAGTGTCAATTTGGCAGCTTCATGGACAGACCAAAATGAGACTTTTTGCCCTCTTACCTGTCTGTCCCATCTCAGTCAGTGTGTCCTATGTCCTCTCGCATTCTGCAGACTGTCATTCAGCCCCTGTCACTCAGAAGGCTGCAGCTGTTAGGATTGTTAGAAGAGGCTATTGTAAAGCAGGAACTACACCCCACAAAAACATAGACAACATTTTCAGAAACAACACATCATTTGAGGGCCTCAGTTTTTGATGCCCAGCCCAAGATACCTTAAATTGATCCTGCTTTTCATTAGTGTTGCACTCTCATGCTCAGAAAATCAGGCCCTTTCAAGGTGTCTCATATTGACCCCAGACCTGAGATGCTCCAACCCACTAACCGCTTTTGAAAAGTTCTGCCATTGTATACAATTTCGTTCCAACTAGAGAACAGTCTCTGGAGGTTGCTAGCCTCAACTCATTCTGCCAAAACCACCCTCAAAACCAAGAGGGGAGGGCAGAAATACCAGCCATGCTATTGCCAAGAAGAGTATTTTGCAGGTAAGAGAGACCAATTTCCTTTGCTCTGAGACAATATGCTGGGCATTCTGTTATAGTGATATGGAGCCTGTTGAGGCAAGTTCGGAAAAGTAGCGAGAGTACTTTTTAAGTGGTAGAAAAGTTTAGAAAAAGAAAAACAAAACTGCCCTTGCAATTCTTGCTATGTAATATTCCTCTTTCCTTCCTTCTTTTCACATCCCCTCCTCTTCAGTGTCAGTCATTGAATCTTGTTATTCAGCCTCCCAAGGTTCAAGCACTTACTGTTGCTATTGAGAAATACTGTCTTCCTCCAAACAGCCCAGCTTTCCTTTCAGTCATAAGGCTGCAAAAGTCTGCCAATGCATACTGCATTTTGATGTAGCCATATAGAAATGTCAGCCCCCCAGAGCCCTGTTTTCCAGGACCCATCCCACAGGACAAGGGAAGGAGAAGTCCCTTTTGTCCAGCCATCATTAGTTACTATGGCCTAGGAGCCAGAGCTTCCCTGTCAGTAGTGGGCTTCCACCAGAAATTTTTTGCTTATTTATACTGCACTATAGAAGTTCCTGGGTGGTTGAGAAAGCAGTATGTGCTGCTTAGTTTCCTGGTTCCCTCGGGCTCCCCAGGGAAATTACTGAGAACTAATAAACTGAGTAGCAGATAGATACCACCGCCTCAGGAACCAGCATGTGCATGGCAGCTTGCAGGAGGCGTGAAGAACACAAGCAGCAGAGGCCCAGGGGGAATGGGGGAGAGGAGAGGAGGGAGGGCCAAGTGGGGAGGGTGATGCACATGCCAAAGCAGGAGGGGACCAAGCAGGGGAGGGGAAGGGTGGGACCTGGAACAGAGTATGGGCAGAGATGTGATTTGAGGAGATGGGACAGGGAGCTAGCTCCCCTGATAGGAAATTTTACCTGCCTCCCATGGAGTTCAGGGCTTGAGAGGCTCTGTAGTTTGCTAGGAGATTAACTCCTTTTTGCACTCAGGCCTTAGTCACTAGCCTGTGCTGAGTGGACAAGCCTTTTTGATTAAGACTTGTCCCTTAATTTGGCATTTCCTTACTTTTTAGGATTGCATTGGCTGGATGTTATCATTAGGCAACCGTCAGTGATTTTAAACAAAAAAAAAAATGTTTGCTGGAATTGTTTAAAAAAAAAAGTGAATAGTAAAAAGAAAATGTTTTTCATCTAGGGCAGGAGTGTCAAACTCAAATCACCATGAGGGGTGCTACATTAGCCTGAGGGCCACACCACTGAAACCTTTTCATACAATGATATTGCAAATATCAATAACAATAGTGTCGCTGGGGGCCGCAGGAGATAGCTTTAGGGGCTGCATGCGGCCCACAGGCTGCATGTTTGAGACCCCTGATCTCCCGGAACTTGCTGGGCTTCTGCGCCTTCGTCAACTGTTTGCTTTTCTTAAAAGTTTTTCAAAACAGTCAAAAAACTTGATCTGTATTTACTGCTGTTCCTCTGTCTCTTGTTTCTAATGAAAACATTACTTTGTAAAAGGATTAATAAATCACATACAAGCTAGAACTAATTCCATTTGTTTAGTCTTTAAAAATCCTAGTTTTAAACATAGCTAAACTTGTTTTGCTAAAGAAAAACAATTACCTCGGGGATGTGAGCTGGAGGTCTTAACTCAAACAATTTAAAGGAGCACAAAATTAAATTCTAAAAATCAGCTCATCTGTAGCTATAACAGTACGAGCAGATTTTGGGGGAGGGGGGATCCAATCATCTCAGCTTAGTGTTGTATAACATAAATTGTTACCATGAGGGGTTGGCAGGGGGGAAACAAAACTGGTTCACAATGGCTTAAAAATATTTATTTACATCAATAATGAACACTACTGACTGAGACCGCACATGCAAATCTCTGCTTCCCAATAGGCTCAACTAAAACCAATGAGCAGCCCTTCTGAATTTCTAACTTCATCTCCCTCATATAATGGTTTGTTTAAAGAGACTACTGCTCTGAAACTCTTGGCCATAGAAGAGAGATTTCTAGATACAGAGTGTGACAGAATCATGGGGTTGGAAGGGACTATAAGGTAACCTCCAAATAGTAATATTATTCACTGGCAAAAGTAACTGGCACTGCAATGCTGAAGGTAAATATCTGAGCATAAAAAAAAAATTAGCAAAGGCAGTGAACAGTAAACAAGACAATCAATTAATTCTGTCTCTTTTGCATATATGCAAATATATTTGGCTTGATCCTCAACTGGTGAACATTAGCATACGTCCGTTGGCTTCAGGGGCTACAGTAAGTGATACCGGATGAGGATCACAGCATTTGTTTCTCTCCTTACATTAATATATGTGGAGGATTTACAGTGCTGCCATGTGCCACTGCATACCCACAGCTCCCCCAGCTTCGGCTTTCCAGCCAGAGATGACCTGTTAAAGAGGGAAGAGCCCCCACCCACCATTCAGAAGGACTGACAGGGAAACTGGGGAATGCTACGCTAGCAGCATATGTTTCTTCAGCTTAGCAAAATTGGGCTTTGTAGCCATTGGGAGGGCTCCTGGGCTCAACAGCTGACGCTATATCTCTGCAGTGACTTTTCACCAAAAGGAGGGCTCTAAGAAGAGTTCCCTGATAGACCTGTAGCTAACCACGGAGACCTCTTCCATGTCTGAAGCTTCAGTAAGGGAAGTAAATTCTTTAAGAAGAACTGCTGTGGGGGATTGGTTGTGTATTTTGTGCCCTGATGTAACATAGGGTAAAGACGACGGTGGCATTGCTGGTGGAAGAAGGGAAGGTAGACTATTGTGAGGTTGTGGAGAAAAAGGTGAATTGGGAGTAATAAAGAAAGGGAGAACATTGACTGACCAACTGTGTTTGGATGCAAGAACCATAGCAAGCTACACTGCATAGGCTGTATCAAATGTCTGTACAGCTTAAATGAAGAATCTTAATGTCAAATACTATCCACAGGCAGGGGCATTGCTGCCCCGGGGAAGCACCCGGGGCACCAGCCCAGGCCATGCCCCCTGCCAGGAGGCCATGCTCCCTGGTTGCAGGCCATGCCACCAGCTGGGGCTGGGGCTGGGAGTGACCATGGGCGGCTGGGCCCCGGATCTCCGGCTCGATCGGGAGAGGCGGGGCCCTGCCAGACCCGGGGCACTGGCACCGGGATTCAGGGCACGTGCCCCGTGTGCCCGGCGCCAGCAATGCCCCCGTCCACAGGAGAGGATGAGATTGTTCCTTTGCCCAGTTAAGAATAAAATTTAGAATATGTGAGGACAAAGAGGGCTATCCCTTTGACAGTTTGTGGATCTGTCTATGAGAACCTAAGGTTTCCAGTTTGATTTTATGAACTGTTATTTCCAAACTATGTGTTTATTCACTTATTGACATCGTCCCCCGTGTCTTTGCATCATACTTTTGTGTAAGGTGAAGGGTCTTGCACTGGATGTCTGTCCTTGAATGGAACTGAGAGACAAGGTGGGTGAGGTAATATCTTTTCTTGGATCAACTTCTTGTCAAACATGAAGAATAGCTCTGTGTGTTCTGAAAGCTTGTCTGTGACACCAACAAAAGAAGCTCCACTAAAGATATTACCTTACCTACCTTGTTTCTAACTTAAGACCAGCACGGTTACAACACAACGGCAGACCTCAATGAAAAAGTTCCAGAGGGGCAGCCGTGTTAATCTAGTTCAGCTAAACAAACAAGGAATCTAGTGGCACTTTTAAAGACTCACAAATTATCTATCCCATGAGCTTTCTTGGGTGAATCCCACTTCATTAGACACTGAAAAGGAAACCACAGCATGGAAGGAAATAAATAAATGCAGAGAAGGTAAAGTCACAAAAGCAGTTCAGATTTTTTTCATTAAACCAAGCAACTTGTTTTGATTCATACTGTGCAGAAGGTGGGAAGGTGAAAAGAGGAGGAAAATCATCTTTTGTAATGACAGAGCCAGCTGGGATTTCTATTCAGACCTGTTATAATGGTGTCAAATTTGCACATGAATTGCAATTTCCCTTTGTATTCTTGATTTGAAGTGTTTCTATTGAAACACTTTAACTACCATGTCTTTTATAGAATGTGCAGGGAGATTGAAGTCTTCTCCTAGTGCAGGGGTAGGCAACCCCCAGCACGTGTGCTAACAATTTGGAGTGGGACGCAGCATGCTCTGCAATGCCACAGAAATTGTGGCTCCTGCCACTGAAAGTCAATCCAGGCAGCTTCTTTCGTGGGCAGCTGGGGCACAGAGGATCCCCACTATGTCCATGTTCTAGGCATGATGTGGAAAGATGATGCCTGGAACAGCTTCTCTCCATGGTGTGCAGCTACCAAGGAGCCACTATCTCCTTTCCTGGTGGGTACCTTCTTTCCTCAGCATGCCTGGGGACCTCTCAAGAGGAGATGCTTCTTTCCATGGCATTCCTGGGGACCCCTGTCCCCAGACATGATGCCAAGAGGAACCACTGCCAGCAGCTTCTTTCTACGAGTGGCTCCTTTCAGCAGCATGGCAGGGATGTGCCCCTCTCCCTGCCCGCCCCAACCTCCAGCCATGACTGTCACCAAATCTGCAGGTAGCCACCACTTTTATTTCTGTGGAGGGAGCCACTAGCACTGGTTCACAGTTGAAGAGGAAGGGCCGGCACAGAGGTCGGCAAAGGTTGCTGACCCCTGCCCTAGTGTTTTTTTTAGTGTGACCATTCTTGATATCTGTTTTGTGTCCATTTATTCTTTTGTGCAGAAACAGCCTAGTCTGGCCAATATATAAGGCAAAGGGGCATTGCTGGCACATGATGGCATAAATCACAGAGGGGTGTGATTCTCAGCTTGCATAGTCATACTCATGTTAGCTCTCATCAAGAGTTAAAAATAGGAGAGTAGCCACAGTTGCCAGTCACTGCCTGAGAAGTAGTGTAGATCTCAGCTAGACACAGGGTTGAGCCTGGGCCAAGGATGGTGCTCAGATCAAGATGTGGGGGCAACTCAAGGTCGAAACCAATATTAGCATCCATAGATCAACCGGAATTGGATCCATCAGCTGGTAGAGGTTGAGGCCATAGAATCAGAGTCCAGATACAAGCCAAGTCAATATTGAATCCAGAGTCCAGATACAGGCCACATAACCTCACCCATCCACTGTGGTAATAGACCCAAACCTCTGGGTGAGCTTCTGAAATCATGATTTAAAGACTTCAATTTACTGAGAATCCACCAATTACATGCTGTTCATCCTGTCAAGGAGTTGGGGGTATGATTTTTCAATAGGGAGACATGGAACACAGGATATGCTCACATTGTTTGAGGCAGTGGGAAGCAGAAAGTGACCAGTTTGATTTGGTGGGTGATGAGAAAGGTACCAGTGGAGCTGGCCAGCTTGTGGGAAGAATGGGAGTTGTCCAGGTGTTTTATGGAGAACTATACTTTGTCCCAGACAATGATGGGAGGGTTAGACCAGTGGTGGCAGTCATTAAATTCCTTGTATCACTCTGGGGGCGTTTAGTTGGGCTCTTAATTTCTCATGGACATACAAAAAAATCCATAGCTGTAGATACCCAAGGTTAGGGTGGAGTAGGTAGGAGAACCAGGACATCCAGGTACTTAACATGGGGCATGGGGGACCATTGTGCAACAACAGCCTTTTTAGGAGTCCATGTATGATCTCATGGATGCATACAATCAGAGCCAACAGAAAAGTTGTGTGATCAGTTTCACTGTCTTTCAATGTCCAAAGTGACCAGCCAGATGTGAGTCATCACATATTTGGAGAACTGCAAGACAGGGTAGGACTTCAGGGGGCATACACACTGCCTTGGAACAGAAGAACCCTGTTCTTGACAGACAAGCCTGAGTCCAGCTCAGCTCTGGGTGACATCCCTTTAGGTGTCAATTGCTCATTTGGTAGAGAGGATTTTATAGGGGTTAACAAGTCCATGTTCGCAAATACTTTGGCAAAATGGTGGGGCAACATGGGGAGAATTCTGATGGCCCCCCTTTGCAGTCAAGGTATTTCCCCTACAGGCAAGTGCATTGGGTCTGCTGTTCTGTAAAACAGTGAGAACTCAACTCAAATCACAAACAAACAAGCACACAAAAATATTCCTGGATACCTTCAGCTCTGATGCTCACTGAAGGTTTTTGGGATCACAGGCGCTCCAAGTCATTAAGGTCAGTGAATACTTGGAAGGACGAGTGTGCAACCTGTAAAGTGAGACCACTTCTCACAGGCAACCGTGATGACTTGAAGCTGCTTGTCATAGAATTCATAGTTCCACTCCATAAGATTTAGCTTTCTGGAGTAGAAGGCACCTGGTTGGAGAACACTCAGTGAACCTGAGTTACTTACAGTACTGCCTCCATGGCATTCTTGGAAACTTCTGCCTTGACAACCAAGGGCTCGGTGGGTCTGGGTGCCTCAGTATAACTGCAGATATAAATGTCTTCTTCAGTTGCTCAAAGGCCTGTTGAGCCTCCATCATCCAGAAGGAGGAGGAATTCTTGTGGTTGAGCTGGACAATTGAAGTCAGTACTTGGGAAAATTCAATGACGAGCCTCCAACAGAAGTTTGCTAATCCCAGGAAGCACTGATTGTCATGCATTGTCCTGGCAGAGCGCAGTCCATAGTGGCAGCAACTTTCTTTGGATTCATGCTGATCCCATCTGATGAGATGATGTAGACCAGGAAATCAATGTTGGCAGAGTCCAATTCACATTTTTCAGGAGTCAGATATAGGTTGCGTTTCCAGGCCATCCTAGCATTTGCTGGATGTGTCCATAATGTGGAGTCTGGTTCTCTGACATGATGAAGATGTCATCTAAGTAAATTGCCAAAAAGTGGTGTAGGGCAGTGGTACTCAAACTTCACGGCACCGCAACCCCCTACTGAAAACAAAAAGTACTAGCCAGCTCTGGGAGGAGACCAAAGCCTCAGCCTGAGCCCAAGCTCTATCACCTTGGGTTTGTTGGTGGAGAGGAGACAAAGCTTGAGGGTTTTCCAGAGCTGAAACCCAGGCCTGAGGCACACCACTCAGGACTGAAGCCATTGAGCTTTGGCTTCAGACGCAGGCCCCAGCAAGTCTAATGCTGGCCCTGGTGACCCCATTAAAATGGGGTTGTGTGTGACCCACTTCGAGGCCTCAACCCGTACTTTGAGAACTGCTAGTCTAGGATGTCCTTGAAGATATCATTCACTAGATCTTGGAATGTGACTGGATTGTTGGAGAAGCTAAAGGCCATAACCAGATACTCCTAATGGCCTGGTGAGAAGGCTGTTTTCCATTCATCGCCCTCCCAAATATGGCCCAGGATGTAAGTACCACACAGGTCAAACTTGGTAAAGACTTTTGATGCACTTACCTATTAAAGGAGCTTGTTGATCAGTGGAAGGGCATATTTTCTTTTAATGGGCATGATAATCTATCTGCAGACTCAATATCCTGTCTGTGTTAAAAACAAACAAACAAAAAACCAAAACAGGACAGGAGCTTGAAAAGGGCATTTGGAGGGCCAAATGAAACCCTTAGCTAAATTTTCTTTCAGGCGGTTTCATAGGGCCTGAGCTCAGGTTTCATTTACCAGTCGGTAAATGCAAAAAAAAGATCTGTGACTTTGGCTGAAAGTCTATAGGAGAGAATGGCATCAGTGTGGGGTAAAGTGTCAGCTTCCTTTTTATTGAACACAGCTGTTAGATCACTGTACTTTGTTGGGATGGAGAAATCAGCAGCTTCAGAAGCTGAATTAGTACCAAGCCTGGAGGATAACTTCTGGGAGACAAATTCCATCTTCCTCCTGCTGAGTTGTTCTAGGCATTGCAGATGGCATAACTGAGAGTTGAGCCATACCTGTCATTCCACTCATGAAATGTTTGCATTGTGCGGGAGGACCAGGGGATGCTGAATATAACCCAAAACTGTGGCAATAGGATTAGGTCAAATTGAATCGTTTTCCTAGTGGTCCCCAATTCCAGCTTGGAGAGGGCCATCTCATAGACCTTTGCAAAGTCTTTTGTGTCCTTGCATTCATTGTAATATAGCCTGTGAAGGGTGAAACAGTAGTTCAAAGGGTCCATTGCTTTAGCAGAACTCTAGGAGTGTGCAAGAGCCTCTGTGGAGGCTTGAAAGAGCTGAACCTAGTTTCAGAGCCCAGGACACTGAACTAGAGCAGTGGTTCCCAACCTGTGATCCATGGCCTCTGGTGGTCCACGAGAGTACTACCACTGGTCTGTGAAGGGATGGAGGGAGAAGATAAATGTAATAATAATATAATCCCTTATCATTAGGTGAGTGTTATCTTTTTCCCCACTGGTAGGCCTACTGCAGGTAAATGTACTGTGATGAGTGCAATATGATTGTGAGTAAGCATAATAAATTATTAGAAATAGCTGCAGTTTTAATAGCCCTGGATATATGTTTGACTCCCATCAGCCATAGGCTGTTTAAAATGGCTTGCTTATGTGGTGGTTTGCAAAAGCTTTCAATGATAAAGTAGTGTCCACATAAAGGGAGAGGTTGGGAACCGCTGGGCTAGAGAATCCCATCTCTTAGAATGGGTGTTAGACAAAGGATCTGCTCCCTGAGAGTTTGCCTAGACTCCCACAGACAGTGCTATGGTTCTGCTCAAACCCACTAAACCAAGGGCACATGAGATCCAGGGGATGGATCCAAACACACCAGGCTAGTGAACATCCACTAGAGAGAACTCATTCAGCCTTGTAACAATCATGAGGGGGTCAGATCACTGCTAGGCATTGTAATAGTTAATGAAATACCTTGGGACTAAAGAGGAAGGGGAAAGGCTATAGGTGAAATAGCAAAGCAAGACTGAGTTTCCTTCCATGCAGAGGCAGCTTTTGGGGTAGGTGAAGCAGGCACACACCTAGAGCCCCAAACAGTAAGGGGCTCCATCACCTTATTGCCACTCCTGCTTTGGTCAGCAGCAGCAGGAGGAGCTGGCCCAGGGGTCAGGTGCAGGCAGCAGGTAACTGGGGGAAGAGGGAGAGAGACTGAGGCCAGCGGTGTGGATCTGGAGTCTTGTAGAGGAGGGACAGGGGCCACTAGCAGGGCTGAGGCTGCGGGGGGGGCAGTGTGGCTACAGAGTTGGGGGTGTATAGGGAGCCCCACACTTGGCCTTCGTCTAGGGCCCCCAATTGCCTAAGACCACCTCTGCTTCCATGCCCAGTTTCTGAGGAAGACTTCCTTCCAGCAGACTCCAGGAGATCATGGCATTGTCCAAGGCCTTTTGAACTAATAAGATACTTCTTGGAATAGCATCCACACCATTAGAAGCAGTAGGCAGAAGATGCTACACTGACATTTGTACAAGCGGCTAACCTGTACCAATAGTCTCCATTCTTGTGTGCTGGCAACAAAATAGCTTCAAGTACTGTATGTCAAATGCTAATCTGCTCCATATTTATTAGAATGTTTACCACTTAACCAGTTTCATTATTCACATGGGCAGCCTCTTAAGACAAACTTGTATAGTTGAAAATTATTTAAGGAAACAAGATTTATGTTCCTGGGATTAGTATTCTGAAGATTTTAACAGTAATTTCACCCTTAAATTAGGGTTATGGGAACCAGTAACTCCTTTATAATCTAATTTTGTTTGCATTTTCTTTCACTTACAGGGTTTCTTCGTAGCCGTTTTATACTGCTTCATTAACGGAGAGGTAAGGCACCAGGATGGGTATTACCACCTGATTTCTGTAGAAGTCTTTTGGCAATAAACAGATAGAAAGAGGGAGGTGTTAGCACCGTTACACAGGGCACTGGTGAGACCAGATCTGGAATATTGTGTGCAGTTCTGGTCCCCCATGTTTAAGAAAGATGAGTTCAGGCTGGAACAGGTACAGAGAAGGGCTTCAAGGATTATCCGTGGAATGGAAAACCTGCCTTATGAAAGGAGAATTAAAGAGCTTGTCTTGTTTAGCATAACCAAAAGAAGATTGAAGGGTGATATGATTGCTCTCTATAAATACACCAGAAGGATAAATACCAGGGAGGGAGAGGACTTATTTGACTACAGCATCAATGTGGACACAAGAACAAATGGATACAAACCGTTCATCAGGAAATTTAGGCTTAAAATTAGATGCAGGTTTCTAACAGGTTCTGGAATAGCTTTCCACGGGGAGCTATGGAGGCAAAAAACCTAACTGCCTTCAAAACCGAGCTTGGTAAATTTATGGAGGGGACAGTATGATGGGATGGCCTAGTTTGGCAATTGACTGAGTTTTGACTACTGGTGGTGGATGTGCCAATGGCCTTAGAGGGAAAGTTGGATAGGATGGGTTCTGAATTATTACAGAGAATGCTTTCTTGGATGAATAGCTGGTGAGACTTGCCCACATGCTCAGGGTTTATCTGATCGCCATATTTGGGGTCGGGAGGGAGTTTTCTCCTGGGGTACATTGGCTAGAGCTTTCGGGGGAGTTTGCCTTCCTCTGTAGTGAGTGACCTGGCTCACTTGCTGGTGGATTCTCTGTATCTTAAAGTCTCTAAATCATGATTTGAAGACTTTAATAACTCAGTCATAGGCTAAAGGCTTGTTTAAAAAACAACAAGGAGTTGTGTGGCACTTTAGCAGATTTATTTTTTGCATGAGTTTTCGTGGGAGAAGATCCCACTTCCTCAGATGCTTCAAAGATGGGTGAACTTCCAGAAAGGAATGAAACTAAATGCAAGGGGGTGTAAAACATAGGATCAGCTCATACAGTAACAGCAAATCAGAGCAGTTTTCAGGTTCAAACCATGGGAAGCCTGAAGTCAAATTACCTTTTGTAATGGGAAAAGAATCCATAGCCTCGATTAAGTCCTGCTTTCACAGAATTTAGCTTGCATATTAATTCGAGTTCAGCTGTTTCTCATTGAAGTCTTGATGTCCCAGCTACATCTCTAATGATAGTCGTTAACAAATCAGTCATGGAGTGATTAGGAAAATGGAAGTGCTCAGCAACTGGTTTCTTTGTTCTTTGATTTCTGATATCAGCTCTGTGCTCATTCAGCCTCTTATGCAGTGATCGTCCTGTTTGTCCAATATATAAGGTGTTGGGGCATTTCTTGCACATGATGGCATAGACCACATTAGTAGATGAGCAGGTAAATGAGCCTTTGATGGAGTAGCAGGCTAGATTAGGACCTATGATGGTGTCTGTTGTGCAGATATGTGGGCAGACTTGGCAGCGTGGTTTGTTGCAGGGGTGTGTGCCTGCTTCAATGTTTCTGTTGTTAGATCTGTAGTTGCTGGTGAGAATCTGTTCAAGATTAGGGGGCTGCCTATAAGCAAGGAGTGGTCTGTCTCCTAATGCTTGAGAGAGAGAGGGATCATCTTTTAGAATAGGCTGTAGGTCCTTAATGATCTTTTGCACAGGTCTGACTTGAGGGTTGTATGTGGTGACTAGTGGTGTTCTGTTGCTTTCTTTCTTGGGCCTCTCCTGTAGTAGATGACTTCGGGGAACCCGTCTAGCTCTGTCAATTTGTTTTCTTACTTCCTCAGGTGGGTACTGTAGTTTCAAGAATGCTTGATAGAGATCCTCAAGATGTCTGTCTCTGTCTGAGGGATCAGAGCAGATGCGGTTATATCTTAGGGCTTGGCTGTAGACAATGGATCATGTGGCGTGTTTAGGATGGAAGCTCGAAGGATGTAGGTAACTACACCGATCAGTAGGTTTTCGGTATAGGATGGTGGTGATGTGTCTATCCCTGATTTGTACTGTAGTGTCAAGAAAGTGGATCTCCTGTGTGGAGTGTTCCAGGCTCAATTTGATGGTGTCATGGAAATTATTGAAATCTCTGTGAAAATCTTCAAGAGCATCCCTGCCATGTGTCCAGATGATAAAGATGTCATCAATGTAGTGCAGGTAAAGAAGAGGTGTTTTGGGATGAGACTTGAGGAAACGTTGTTCTAAGTTGCCCATAAAGATGTTGGCATATTGTGGGGCCATGCGGGTGCCCACAGCAGTGCCACTGATTTGGAGATATAAATGATCCTCAAATCTGAAGTGGTTGTGGGTGAGTACAAAGTTGCAAAGTTCAGTCACAAGCTGCGCTGTGTCATCGTCTGGGATGGTTCTTCTAATAGCTTGTAATCCATCCTTGTGTGGCATGTTGGTGTAAAGATCTTCTACATCCATAGTGGCCAGAATGATGTTTTCAGGAAGTTCTCTAATGGACTGTATTTTCCTCAGGAAGTCCGTGGTGTCTAGAAGATAGCTGGGGATGTTGATAACATAGGGTCTGAGGAGGGAGTCCATATAGCCAGATAGGCCGGCAGTAAGAGTGCCAATGCCTGAGATGATGGGGCGTCCAGGGTTTCCTTTTTTATAGATTTTAGGTAGTAGATAGAACATCCCTGTCCGTGGTTCTGGTGGTGCAGGAGTGGATGAATGAGATTTTGTGGCCTGCATTGTGCAGGAGGATAGACTGGATCATATTGGTCCCTTCTGACCTTACAGTCTAGGAGACTGAAAAGAAAACAGCACAGTACTGACTACTGAGATTTGCATGAGTGCATTCTCTTAAATGGGCAGTAACACCTTTTGTCATGAGAGAAAGTAGCCAGATTCAGCTCTGCTTAAAGTAAATGTGAGTATTTACACTGAAGCTAGCTTATTCCTTGTTCTGATCTGTGAACTTGCAGCAGAAGAATTTTGTAAATAACGGCTGACTTTTGCTTAAAGGCTATAACTCTTGCTAACTTTGCTTTACATTAGTAGGCAGTTGTGTGGCACTTTAAGACTAACAGATTTATTTTTTGCATGAGCTTTCGTGGGAGAAGATCCCACTTCCTCAGATGCTTCGAAGATGGGTGAACTTACAGAAAGGAACTAAATGCAAGGGGGTGTAAAACATAGGATCAGGTCATAAAGTAACAGCAAATCAGAGCAGTTTACAGGCTTAAAGAACGGGAAGCCTGAAGTCAAATTACCCTTTGTAATGTGAAAAGAACCCATAATCTCAATTGAGTCCTGCTTTCACAGAATTTAGTTTGCATATTAATTCGAGTTCAGCTGTTTCTCTTTGGAGTCTTGATGTCCCAGGTACATCTCTAACGACAGTCGTTAACAAATCCATCATCGAGTGATTAGGAAGATGGAAGTGCTCAGCAACTGGTTTCTTTGTTCTTTGATTTCTGATATCAGCTCTGTGCTCATTCAATCTCTTACGGAGCAATCGTCCTGTTTGTCCAATATATAAGGTGTTGGGGCATTTCTTGCACATGATGGCATAGACCACATTAGTAGATGAGCAGGTAAATGAGCCTTTGATGGAGTAGCAGGCTTGATTAGGACCTATGATGGTGTTTGTTGTGTAGATATGTGGGCAGACTTGGATTTGTTAACGACTGTCGTTAGGGATGTACCTGGGACATCAAGACTCCAAAGAGAAACAGCTGAACTCGAATTAATATGCAAACTAAATTCTGTGAAAGCAGGACTCAGTCGAGATTATGGGTTCTTTTCACATTACAAAGGGTAATTTGACTTCAGGCTTCCCATTCTTTAAGCCTGTAAACTGCTCTGATTTGCTGTTACTTTATGACCTGATCCTATGTTTTACACCCCCTTGCATTTAGTTCCTTTCTGTAAGTTCACCCATCTTCGAAGCATCTGAGGAAGTGGGATCTTCTCCCACGAAAGCTCATGCAAAAAATAAATCTGTTAGTCTTAAAGTGCCACACAACTGCTTGTTGTTTTTTTACTGGACTAGACTAACACGGCTATCCCTTTGGAAACTTACATTAGTAGGGCCTGACTACTTTTCATAACAGGCTTTAATAAGGTGACAAAATGTCCCAATTTTATCGGGACAGGCCTGATATTTGGGGCTTTTTCTTTATATAGGTGCTTATTACCCTGCAGTCTCCATGCTGATTTTTCACCTCGGCTGTCAGGTCACTCTAAGCCTCCTATGAGATCCCCATACCACGCTTCATATCTCAAGATCTCTGTTTCTAATACAAGGGTCAGTTTGATGAATGTCCGGATGCCAAACATTTTGAGGAAAAAATGTCAAATCGTCAAAATCTCCAGTTTGAACACTTTTTATCCAGGAAAATTTTGGCTTTTTATTTTTTTCCTTTTTAGACTTTAAAGTAACTAAACATTTGAAACAAAAGGTCCTTTTGAAATAAAGGTCAGGATTGAAACCACTCTTCAAAATTATCAGAATGAAATGTTTTGATTGACCCCCTCCCCCCCAAAGTTTGGTATTCTTGGCTTGCAAAAATGTCAGGTTTTGAAATTTGACATTTCATCCCAATTCCAAATGAGAAAATTTCAGTATATTGAAAATATTCATGGTTTGGAAAAAATCGTTTTTCTTTTTTACTTCCTGTGCCATGGTTAAGGTTGAGTGCTGCTTCTCAGTTATATCAAGGGCTTAACATCTTTGTTACACGGGCAAAATGTGCTCCCCAAATTACAGCATTTATTCTGAGTAAATGTGCATTTTTTAAAGATTAATGTTCATTACCCTTCACACCTGAATCTGAAGAATAATCTGGTAACATTGTCTTCGGGTTTCTGGTTTATTTTTCACGTAGGAGGGTTTTTAAATAATTTTAAAAAGGAAATTCATAAACAAAACTATATTAAGATGGAGTTAAAGTTGGAAATTTTCATCAGTAATAGAGGATGGTATCTATTTAGGAGAAGTAAATTTACAGGGAGATAGGCAATCTGGCATCTTAATGGTGGCTGCATCAGTGCAGTATTAAATATGCAGATGAGGGGCTGTGGCATATTGTTAACTTCACCCTATAGTAAGGCTATGAGGGGAGGAAAAAAAGGAGAAAAAAATCCAATGTGTCTTTAAAAATTGTCCCCAAACTAGCTGGAGGTTGATATGTTAAAATCTACCCAGAAGTAGGATAGCTCTACTGATTCGACTGGAATGCATTTCCAAACAGTGGTGTGAGGACCTTGCAGTAAGTAAGCATTAGGCAGTCAAAGAGAGATACACATGGTATTTTAAATAACTTGTGTATCTCCCTTCAGCTGCCACCAAAATTCCCCTTCAGTGTAGACCAGCCTCTTGTCAAGACTAAGTAGTTTCTGTCGATGTTCTTCTTGGAAATAACAATCACTTTTGCTCAAACTCTCAAGAAAAATTCAACCTCAAACAGAGGTCAAACAAAAAAATTTAGTATGAAAATTTCCACCCCTACATAAAAGGCCAATATTTCTAAAAATTGTTTAGTTCCAAATAAGGATGGAGAGGCAAGCTGTTGAATTTTCCACAGAACAGAGTGTTATGCAGATTTTTTATTCTTAAATCCCAGAACATCTTATTATGACATTTTTGATCTAAACTAAACATTTTGACATCTTAGGTTGAAATATTTCATGTTGGCTCATTTGAACACTGAATTGTTTCTGCCTGAATTACCCTAGTGTACCCAAGTACCTCATTCTCCCACTTTCGCTGGGCTACAGCCCCCATGATGCACTGCAGCCATGGAGTTCTCATGATGCACCATGATGGGAAGAAGATGTAATCCATGTGGCACTCAGAAGCTCTAAGGATGTTCAGTGCTGCTCGAATCATCACATAATTCAGCTGCCAAATTCCAAAAGATGCTACTGGGCATGTGCAGACTATTTTCAGAGGCTCATAACTTGGCAAAATTCAGGCATTTTTTTCATAGGAACAGCGAAAGGCAGCTCCCTGACACCCACCAATTGCAAGTTTCTACTCCAATATATGGAGACACTAGAGGACCTTTCAAAAAATTCTTACTAGTGTTTCATTAACATGGACAACATAATGTATTTTTTTCTAATCTCACCAGATACTCTCCAGCCGTTGTTGCTGAAACATTGCAAAATGAATCAGCCTGAAGCAGACACCTGGCATGAAAAATTTCTGCCCCAAAAGTTAAAGATTTAGCAGATGTATAAGCAACTGAAAACAAGAAGTGTTAGGCGACCTTAACTTTAGGGGCCATCTATAAATACAAACCATAAATCTACATGAGAAGAATATTATTAAAGCTGCAAAGTCAAACACCCATGTTAGGCTATTACAAAAGAAACTTTTAATTTGTTCCCCTTTTGAGTATGAGTCCCGCTTCCTCCAATGGCCACGGTGGACAGAAAAGCAACTTTTATTCTTGCATTTCCTGACTTCTGAAGGCTTGACTTGGAAACATAAATGCAGTTCCTTTCATGTAGCTTTTGTATGTAACTTCCTAAATTTCTTTTTGTTTCAAATGAGAAACAGAAATTCTGTAATGTGCAGCATGCAACTCCTGCCAAGATCAGCAGCAACAAAGCAGCCCCACCCATTCCACAGTACCAAATCTCTATCAAAGCCAACTTTATTGGCAGTCAGGGGTAGTAGGCTGTAATCTCCTTGGCCCAGCCACTTGTGAGGGACAGAATACATGGGGTATCTATGTGGCAGTGAACTTGTTTTACTGACAAGCATGGCTGCTTGGGGTGTCTGTATTATAGCCTGGGGGTCTCATCTTAGCTGTCTCAGAAGTGACATACAACGACCTCTTGGCTGCGCCTGTAAAACGGGCTGACGTGGGCCTGCAGCAGTGGAGGCCTTGCTCAGTAACAGTACAGTCTTATTACTCTTCCTCTGCAAAAGGAAGACTCCAACTCTTGGCCAGCTGACTCCTTGTGAAGTTGACGTTTCCTAGGCCAAAGAGAACACTGATGCTGTTTGGGGGCAGTGCCGTGGATCCGTTTAGGTTATGCCCTGCCTGGAGTTTGAGCGCCCTGGGATGATGCAAGCGACAGGCTATACAGTGTTCAGGGGGCAAAAAATAAGCTGTTTTGTGCAAATCACATACCTGAGGATACAGCTCACACAAAACTGCCCTGGCCCAGGATTATCCCATGCCCAATTTCAAGGTCATGCAGCAAACCCCAGGGGTAGCAGACACTGCAAATAAAAACATAAAGAAAAGAAAGATGTATGGGGATATAAACACAGGAGTCGGTGTTACTTCCTCTACAGTACAATGAAAGCAGCAGGGGAATGGCACAGGAATGCAGCTTGTTACCACTCAGTCCTGGTAGCCAGTCCTATCAAAGTGTTGCTCAGTGAGCTATTTGTCATGATTCGATAGTCTGCACCCAGTTACCATTAGCCAGGCATCCCCATCGCAGACAACACCCTGGTTGGCTGGGGAATCAGAAAGCCAAGCTCTGAGCTGGTCCTGGTGACTGGCTTTTTTGTCCTCTTGAGTGCTCACGCCAAGTCACAGCTGAGATGTCACAGCTCGCCTGTTCTTTCACTTGTCGGTGGGCAGCTTGAACACCAGTCTGTAGGACTGTTGGGCCAGCATTGTTTACCTGCAGGAATGTCACCACACAGGGAAACCTTGTGTCAGCTTGTTTTCTTCTTCTGACAGGTGAAAGCAGAACTCCGAAAGCAATGGTCCCGCTTCCTGCTGGCTGAGCCATTTGGCTGCTTGCCATGCATCCTTGGGGAAAACATCAAATACCTGGGAAAATGTTCCAAAAAGCAAAAACACAACCACTTTGTCGGTAAGAGGCTGTGTGTGGAAGGAAGTGAACCCTGGCATGTGCAGGTGCTGTGGAAGAGGCGAGCAGATCTGAACTCAGCGCCAGGTCCAACTGGACAGCCCTACCCCAGAGCAAGTGTGTCGGACATCAGCGAAGGAGAAATCACAACTGGGGAAACCACTGAGGAAGTCTTTGAAGAAAATGAAATTTAGCAGGCTTTTTTTAAAGGACAACAATAGGAGGGACCTCTTCCTACCCTTGCAAGCTGTGCTGCAACAGGAGAAAAAGAATGGCAAAGGTTCACTAGATGGGCTATGCAGCCAGCCTGGTGCCAGCATATTAGAAAGACAAGCTGGTGAGGTGAGATCATATCTTTTACTGGACTGACTTCTGGTGGTGAGAGAGACATGCATCCAAGCTTACAAAGAGTTGAAGATTTCCTCACCCACCTTGTCTCTCTTGCCAGGGGTTAACATTCCCCGCCTCTGTCCCAACTTCCCTCATAATCACGCAAGGGAAATCAAAACAAAATCTGGGCATTCCTGCAAATCTGGTGGTGCACATCGTTTCAGTCCAGCTGGTGGCTGAAAGAGAGGAGGGATGTTGTTTTGATTAATCTGGCAACCTAGGAAAGCAAGCTGCAGTCTGGTAATGAAGAGACCTGTGAGTGCACACAGCAGATTTCACAGATCGTCCTTGTGTTTTAGCTGCACATTTCTACTATGCTCCTAATGTGAGAGAGAAGAGAACTGTCCTGCACCTTTATATAAATCATGACACATCAGCTGTGTTTTATTCAGTGCGCTGTCCTGCAGATTTGCTGGCAGCTTCGAACACTGGCATGTTTCCTTCAGGGTTGTTTACTGATTGGCATTTTTTTACTTTATGATAATCTAGTTTGCTAGTTTATGGAAAGCAGCAGAATAATTACATTCATTTAAGAAACATTTTGGATATATATATAATTTTTCTTTTTTTTTTGCTGCGGCCACTGACTCTGTGTGTACGTGCACGTGTGTGAACACACATGTATGTGTTCCCTAACACTTGTTAATGGTGAAACAAATGCTTTTCCTCACTCAAGAAGCAGAATGTGTCAAACTGCAACAGAACAGTAAAAGGAGAGTCGGTGTAACCCGAACCCAAACCCGAACCCTAATCCAGTGGTTCTCAACCTTCTGCAGCTTGCAACACACTCGGTGGCACATCAAAACCCGACAGGACACAGCAGTCCAACCTGCCCAGGCCAAATCCAGCCATCTCCCTGGCTCTCTGTGACATACTCACCACTATGTGGCAGCACAGTTATGTGTCCTGACACAGTGGCTGAGAACCACCGGCTTAACCTGTCAGTTTCCATTTAGGACCGTTGAAAGACAAGGTGGATGAGGTAGTACTTTTTATTGGCCCAACCTCTGTTCCTGACAGAAACAAACTTTCAAGCCACACAGATCTATTCTTCGGGTGCCACACTGAACACATCCATTTAGGACAGACAACTTTCTTGGCCCCCTGGTGTCTCACCAGCCTACAAAGATTGGCTTCCAACTTTGAAGGAAGCAGGGTAACTTTGCACAGAAAGTGGGGGTCACAGGTGAATGTTCAGCGTCACTGGCAGAGCCTTGTTCTGCTGCTTGTTCTGTCATTTAGGTGCAAACCAGTGCGGTCTGCCCCATCACAATATGGACACAAGGCATTTAAATCCCTGGACACACAGTGTCAAAGGACAGGCTTTTCAGACCTCCACTCTCTGGCAGGCTTAAAACTCAATGGCCTCTAATTCTGCTAAAAATAGGGTCTTTGGGTAAGCGGCTGGAGCTGATGGAGGTGCAGGAGGCGGCCCAGGGAAGGATCTAGCAATGGATAAAGCTGTGGATGGAGAAGACTCCTTCCTTTGAACCAGAATGCCACTGACTCAGAGTGGTATGGCAATCCAATCCCGTCAGACAGAGAGGCTGTGGCTCCCATCAGGGCGCTCACTTTGAAATTCCACATTTTTCCCAGAGAGGCCTCCAGGGTTGCAGGTTGAGTCTGGAATACTGTGCCAGTCCAGGGCAGTCCTGGGGGGGGGCTGTCAACCACGGATGTACAGAAATAAAGGGATCTCAGACATAGGGCCTACACCGGCTCTGCACAGCAGGCAGCAGGATAACATTCAGCCACACCAGAATAGGCCTTGCTGATGGCCATTCTGAGAGGGACCATGGTGGGCACCAGGAGAGTGGACACCGTGGAGCAAGTGGGCATCCAGGCATCCGTGGAGTGACTGGTACTGCACTGGCAGGAGGGGAGAAATGAGGGAACAATCTGGAACCCCCAGAGTAGTTATGTGTAAGGAGACTGCTCAAGTTGATTGGTGGGAATCTCCTTCCCAACCAGCATCCATTGCACCCCACCCTCCACTGTTTGCCATCTACTTCACCGGTGAGCAGCCTCATAGTCCATTTGGAAAAGATGGCCACCTCACCTCTGAACCTCCCTCCTTTTCTTCTTCTATCAGGCACATGCACTGCCCAGACAGCCATCCAGGAGAAGGCACAGGTACCCCACATGCTCCATACATGCTCTGACAGTCATTGTTCACAATAACATCAAAGACCAGAGTGACAGGTGCAGCCTTAACGTTTATTCCAGTCTGCCTCTGAAGCACCCAGATGGATAGTTAATCCCACAGACATTCCCTTTCACTGCCAGCATTCAAGTTAGGACCTAATTCCTTGTACACACAGAGGGCCAGGATGATTGTGTGACAGGTGCTTGGAGTATTTACAGCATCATAATGATTCAGTATAGGTTTGCAGTTGGAACTGGAACTGAATTTGCAAAGAATTACAAACACCTGCATACTTTGTTCTTTTTGGTGCACTGTTTCATAAGCCGGCCTGATGCTAAATGAAAAAGAACTATCGGAAAGTGCCAGCTCATTCAGATTGTAAGTACAGGACTTCATCTAAAATCACCTTTTAGCATAAACGTCATGGTACAGCCACTCCTCCACACAGTTCTTTCCTTTCTGGTCACTTCTTACTAAGTCAACATTAAAATAAATTGAAATGACCTTTCTCAGCTGCCCCATCAGTCTCAGATTCCATTTCATGTTTTGTCATTTTCCCATGAAATAATGTGCCTTAATCCAGGCACTTAGCTCCCTAGTCAAACAGCTCCAGCCCCATCATTCCATGGACCTTGCAGAGCAAGAGGCCCTGAGAGAATCAGAGGCTGCTGGCCCTGCATACTCTAGTGCTGTTTCAGCAATGTCTAAGGAGCCAACATACTGGTAATCATCTTAATGTTTATAAAATAAATCATCTTAATGTTAAGTTAATGAAAAGAGCCTTGTTTACTCATCTGTTTCTAAACAACTTATGCACAGAATCCCCAGCTTTTGAGAAGTCTGACAATACTATGTTTTACTTTTGCTTCTAAATGTGTGCATTTTAATTGTATTTTTATACCTTTGTGAAATAGAATGACAATGTAATTATACTAAATGAAAAGAGGCAAATCTTATGAGTGTTTCATCATTGTGAAAAGCTCAAAACAGTCCAGAAACATGACAGTCTCTATGCAAACAATGGGGGTGGGTGGGCACAAGGCAAGAGCAAGATCAGGAGACCCTTACTTTGCATCTGATTCTTCTTTGTGTGGTCCCTCACCAAGTGCAATAACTGGGCTTCTTTGAGTTGTGCGTCCCTGTGGGTGCTCCATGACCTGCTCTCCTCCCCTCTACTTCAAAGTCTATCTTTTAACAGGCTGTCTTTGCAGTGGAGAAGGAACGGAGGGCTACAGCCGCACACGTGCTGAATGCAGTGCGCCAACAGATTGTGATGCCCTGGTGCATGCACGGCCCCTCTACTCCTACAGCTCTGAAGTCTCTGATACTGGGCACCATGAATATTTTTGAAGAGCGGCTTGACAACTGTTTATGTTATCGAAGAGACTGTGTAAAGCCCTTAGTAGGGTATCTATGCTCCTTTCTTGGATGTTTATCCTGTTTAGATAGTGAGAGCCGCTTACAGCGGGAGGAACCTTTAGCCTCTTTGGCATGAACATGAGGGGATAATGATCTCAGCAATCTCCTTTTCTTAGAAGAATGGGAGGCAGCAGGGAACGTTGAGTGTCTGCCCAAACGCTCATCGCAAGTGGAGCACCCACAGGGGGACACAACTCGAAGAAGCCCAGTTACTGCACTCGGTGAATAACCCTATCTTCTGCAATAATTTCTGGGTAGCACTTCCTCACAGGATCACAGAAGATTAGGGTTGGATGGGACATTGGGAGGTCATCTAGTCCAACCCTTGCTCAAAGCAGGACCAACCCCAACAATCACAGGGGTAAACCCATTGATGCCAATAGATGTGATCGTATGCCACGCAATGCATGCTAATCAGCCAAAGGTAATGTGGGTCTGTTGGGTCACAGCATATAAATCAAAGGCTTTCAGAGTGTGTCACGGAAAACAAATCATGGAAAACCTCAGTTCCTAGTCAGGAAGCAGAGATCTCACCAGAAAGGCTTCCACTGCCATCAGTGTAAAAATGAGCCGTCTTTTGACTAAAGGTGGGGGGCAGGTCATCCCCTGAGATCCAGACACAGAAGCCCAGCCCGTGTTTCCTTTTATGTTGTGTGAGGAGGGGAAGGGAGAGGTGGTTGCCAAGAGTCCTCTGATGGCCAAATATTGGAGCCACTCTGAATTCTCCCATCACCGTTCAGTGGAGTGAGGCAATGTGGCGCTGTGTTAATTTAACAGGCCTGCATCCTTGCTGAGGGGAAAAACAATATGCTATTTTCAATGTTATAAATTAGCTTCAGTTTCACCCAGAACTCAAAGCTGGAAAACCCACTAGCAGGAATCCAGGGCAGCAGCCATTGCTTTCTTCTTTTGGCTGGTTCTTCTGATTTCAAGAAAAGTAAAAGTATTTTTATTACCATAAAATAGTCATGATGTGTCTCTGGTTCCAGGTTGTTTACTCTTAGGACCAGCCTACAGGTAGTTGTCAATGTTTTAGTTTGGTTAACATTCAGGAAGAGGAGGTGGATGAGACATTTCTAGAACAAATAACAAATACCCAAAACACAAAACCTGGTAGTAATGAGGGACTTAAACTACCCAAACAAGTGTTGGAAATATAACATGGCAAAACACAAAACTTCCAGTAAGTTCTAGGCATGTTTTGGGCACCTTGTTTTGTTTCAGAATGTGGAGAACCTAACAAGAGGAACAGACATTTTGGACTTGATTCTGACCAGCATGGACAAATCTGAAGGTGTAAGGACAATGATCATGAAATGATAGACTACATGATTCTAAAGCAAGGAAGAAGTGACTGCAGCAGAATACGAAAAATGGACTTCAAAGAAGTGGAATCTGACAGACTCAGAGAGCTAATAGGTTAAGGTTCCTTGGAAAGAAAATCTAAGGGAAATAGGATTTCAGGCGAGCTGGCAATATTTAGAAAGGGCAATATTAAAGGCATAACTGCATGCTATCCTGATGTGAAGGAAAAATAAGAAGAAGTCACTACAACTCCATCAAGAGTTCTTTGGTGACCTGGAAATCCAAAAGGAATATTGCAAAAAGTGGAAACGTGAACTAAGTGTACAAAAGACTACTACACGCATATAAGGACAAAAATCAGAAAGACTAAGGGTATGTCCACACGTCTCTCTTATTTCGAAATAACACTGGTTATTTCAAAATAAAAGAGACTAGGTCCACACGACGTATTCTTATTTTGAAATGACTGGCTCCGTCGTTTTGAAATAAGAGTGGTCATTTTGAAATAGCTTAAACCTTCTTTAATTGAAATGGCTGTTATTTTGAAACGGTTATTTCGAAATAACGCCATTTGGACGTGTTATTTCAAAATGACCATTATTTCGAAATAACACTTTTGCCCTTCTCCTTCCCAGGGTGCCTTCCTTTTAGCCTGTATTGGGTGAGGGCATGGCCCAGGGAGGGGGCCATGTTGCCAACCTCCCATGGTGCTCCTCTCCTAAAGCGAAATAGCAAGTCCTGTGTTTGAACATGCTATTACGCTTTGAGCTTTTCCCTTAATGTGAATTAACTTATTTCGAAATAACTCATTTTGAAATAACGATGTACGTGTGGACATAGCCTAAGGCAGAAAATGAGTTACACCTAGCAACGGACATAAAAGGGCAACACGAGAAGGTTTGCTAAATCCCTTAGGAGCTAGAGAAAAATAAAGGAAAGTTTTGGTACACGTCCTCACAAGGAAGAAGAGCTAATAACAGATGTCAGCAAGAGGACTCAGGTGTTTAATGCCTATTCTGTTTCAGTCTTCACTAAAAAATTGTGACTAGATAATATTAACTCAATAATATTGGTAAAGGGGAAGGAACTCAAACCAGGCTATTGAATGAATAGGTTAAAGAATATTTTTGTATGTTATGTATTCAAATGAGCAAGGTCTGATAAAATTCATCCTAGGATTCCTAAGGAGTTAGATGAAGCCTTCTCAGGCCTGTGGCAACCACCTCTGAGAACTCCTGAAAAACTGGGGAAGGGAAAATATAAAACCTGCCTTTAAAAAGGGGAAGAAAGAGGACACAAACAATCATAGAGCAGGCAGTATAACAACATCTGGAAAAATACTGGAACAAATTACCAATGAATTTGTAAGCACCAAGGGGATAACAGCATTATTATGAGGAATAGCCGGGATGGATTATCAAGAACAAATCTTTGAAACCGACCTAATTTCCTTCTGACAGTTATTGGCCTAATGAAAAGAGAGGTGAGACCCTAGGCATCCCTGGGTTCACACCCTATATACTAATGTAATGATATTTGTACAAAGAACACTTTCCATGGTAGTATTTGAAAACTAGTAACACGTTAGGCAATAATATCATCATGGAACACATGTGACAGTGCTGCATGCGAAGGCATGTCTGTCATTTGCTATTATATGTTAAACTCCGTATTTGAACAAACTAGAAACAGGTCTGCTCAGGCCTTGAATACAAATGAAGAGCCTAGTAGAAAGAGTAGGGCCTGGTGCACTGGGTCTGGTGCAAGATCTGAACCACAGACTCTGAGTCAAAGTCAAGCCATGTATTAAAACAGATGTTTACAAGTTCACTGTCCAGTAAATGAACTTGGCCAAGTTGTTGCTAGTTCACTGGACACTTTCCAAGTTTCCAAGCAATGTTTATTTGTTGTTAAGTAATTTTGCTTAATCACTGGTACAAATATGGTACTCATTTTATGTGGTATTAGTAACTACTATGTAATGTATGTTACGAAATAAGAAATTCTTGGTAATCAAGTAATCACAAGCAAAAGATTAAAGCGTTTGTATTTCAGGCACTGAAAATTGTGAAGTAGTTCCTCTCCTTCAATGGACTGACCCTATAGCCTACTCTGAGCCCACTGAGCACTTCGGAGATCAAGACCAAGACATGACACTGAAGGCAGGCCTTTGCTGATGGTGGCAAATTCAGTGCTGTCAGTTCAAACTTTCTGATCAGCTACTTACGTCTGTGAAGCCCTGCTCAGGAAGTTGATCCTGCAACACCATCCTGGCAACTGGGTAACTTGTGTTTCTATTTTCGACTGCCGCTGAAAAGGGCAGGCAGTGCAGACCTGCCCTGACATTGCTTTTACATAAGCGTATCCCCATTGCTTTCAGTGACACTAATTAGCATGTGTATTGTTGTGTAGCTAACGTGAGCTTATTTTTCACTGGTGTAAATTGCACACAAAGTGTAGCCATTGGCAAATCAGGCCAGCAGTGTTTAAACTTGATCCAGTGTTTGATGGGTAGCAAGTGATGTAATGCTTGAGGTCCGTAAATGATTTAATAGGTAATACGTCCTCAACACACCTTAGGCAATTGCTCTAATAATGTTTTTTTGTTAGGGAAAGAAGGAAATTTTCACCTTTTTTATTTTTATTTATTTATTTTTTTGATGTGGGCAAGTAGGATTGCGGGCCAGCCTCTTGCCTGATGTAAATTAAGTTTCACTGAAGTCAGAGTGCCTCAATTTACACCACTTGAGATATGGCCCATAAATTTTTAAATAAATGGGATCAGCTAAACAGTATATGGAAACAAATGGAGTCAGTAGAACTGTTCAAGCTACAGATAATTGGAAGACAAAATTCATATTGTTCCCACAGCACACAAATTGGTGTGGAATTTGTCAGTGAAAATGTGCACCCTGAGAGCAATACAAATTCCCTCCTCCTGGAAATGTTCTAGCAAGCTCTCATCCATGGTAGCAGATGGTGCTTAAACAATACATCACACCATTATCTTGACTGTGGGGGCTGAAAATATTTTTCAGTAGTCAAGGGCCACTGGTGAATAGATTTTCAATGGCTTTTTTTTCCCCTCTGTCAGTTTCACTGATAGAGATGCGTGTCTGTTAATATCTTAAACGTTTTACTGTTCTAGCCCTTGAAATCTGCATGTTGAACAAGCAAACATAAAAGCTTATCTAATCAGTCCATCTACTTTAGTTATTTGCTTTTATAAAGTGACACTGTACATAGATTTACAAACAGGTAAGGTGCCTGTAATCCACCAATGCCCTCAGTTTTGTGATATTGTGTATGTTGCTCTGATAACACAAAAAGAAGTTAGATGCTTCCATAAACATCCAACAAGAAGATACCAGTATTTTAAAGTCTTTCAACCTCGGAAAAGTTAATTCAGCACTTTCCTAATGAATTTTTATTTGTAAAACATCAGTGCATGTGGGTTTTTTCTGCTTTATTCCTGAAAGGAACAGGTGGTAATAGTGGGGGGAAGGACAGATCTCTATAATGCAATAATCTTTCCTGCAGTCTTGTGGGAAGTGCAATAGAAGACTTTCCTTCCTTCATTCTGTCTGAGACCAAAAGAAAGCACTGTGACTGTCTGTGCTGACCTCCTGTATAATCCAGGCCAGAGAACTGGTCCAGAATAGTCCTAGAGCAGATCATTAATAAAAACATCCCATCTTGGTTTAAAAATGGTCAGTGATGGAAAATCCACTATGCCCCTTGGTAAATTATTCCAGTTCTTTACTCTCACCATTGAAAACATACCCTGTATTTCTAATCTGAATTTGTTTCACTTCAAATTCCAATCTTTAGATAGTGTTAGGCCTTTCCCTACTACACCAAATATTATTATTATTATTATTATTATTATTATTATTTATTAAATACTTGTTTCTCAGGTAGATACTTAAATAGACTGCAATCAAGTCATCCCTTAGCCTTCTCTTAGTTAAGCTAAATAGATTGAGCTCCTTGTGCTTATCAGAGTAAGCCAGGTTTTCTAATGCTTTAATCATTCCTGTGGCTCTTCTTTGAACCCTGTCAACCTATCAAGAGCTTTCTTGAATTGTGGACACCTGAAATGGAGGCAGGATTCCACCAGCTGTCACACCAGTGCCAAATACAGAGGTAAGGTAACCTCTCTGCTACTTCTTGAGATCCTCCTGTCTATGCGCTCCAGGATCGTATTTGCCTTTTTGATCACTGAGTCAAACTGGGGGCTGATGTTCAGATGATTACCCACCATGGCCCTCAAATCTATTTCAGAGTCACTGTTTCGCATCAGCTAAACTCCTTTCAGCAGGTGAAGAGGGCTTCCTAAGAAAGGCAGTGAGGGAAGGATGTGGCCTAAAGGATGTTCCCAAGGGAAAGGAACATGATCAGAAAGCCTTATTAGTTTCCCAGGCAGCTCGACCCCTCAGACCACTCTAAATTAGAAACTGGACCTAGGATCTGGAGTTGTAAAGTAAGTTCTGATGCTCTCATCTGGTAGCTGGGTTTGTGAATGCCAACATGTTGTTGTTGCTGCTTGCAGGCTTTTCAAAGCTCTTTATCTCACATACCTAGGGAGACTGGGGAGAGGAGGGCAGAGAGCGAGAAGCCATTATATCCAGTTCGTTCCTTGCCCATAAAATTCCTCTGTTGCTGATCTTTGGTGGCATCTAGCAAGGAGGAGCATTCACCTGCAAATGTTTAGGAAAGCACAGGCTTTGTGGAGCTGAACGGAGCACAGCTGCTGAGTGATTCTAATGGCAACTACTCACATCATTTTCTTTGTCAAATAATTGTTAGAGTCATAATTCTTTGCCCTTGATGTAGATAGCATAAGAGTTGTGTCATTAACCAAGCACTCAGTTTGAGAGTGTTGGAGTCCTACCCAGTAGCATAAAGCATGGTGCCTGTTGTAATGGACTCTGACACACAGTACATTTTTCAGTGATCTGGTGATGATGTGAGTAACAAACTTTACGTAGACAGACAAAGTGAGTGAAATATGTCTTTTATTGGACCAACTTCTGTTAGTGTAAGGCACTAACATGGTTACAACACTGCAAATGCACTTTACACTCACAACAGGCATACCTGCAGAGCATAAAAGCTCTTACAGGGAACACATCTGGTATGCATCTCATTCAGAAGGAAGCTCTGTCTCCAGGTATAAGTTTCAGACCTGCTAATACTAGCCTGGCAACCTACCCAGCACAGTGATGTCAGATGTAAACTGAGGAAACTAGAAGCAGAAGGAAAACTGCACCAAAGTTTGTGAACAGAAGAAACAAAGGAATGATGGTTGCAGGAGCTCATCACCGTGCCATTTGTCAATGCCCCAGAGAACTTAGTCTCCAATAGATCTACCGAGTGGAAGTAGCATTCTGCAAGATTTTGAATTGCTGTGGGACTCTATAAGGAAACTGAAGATACTCAGCTATCATTATTTTATGTGATGGGGAGATAGAAGAGAATATCTTTAATATCTATGAAGGAGTCTAAGCAGTAATACTTTATACCTAAGAGAAATGTTTATGAAAGAGCACGTTTTCACCAGCAATTTCAAGGACAAGGAGAAAATGTAAAATGTTTTATGAGAGCTCTGCATGTGTTGGTTCAAAGCTGAGACTTTGAAATTGCACAATATGAAAGTATGAGAGACAGGCTGGTTGTTGGATTAACAGATAATAAACTTTCACAACAGCTATAATTAAAAAAGACTTACTTTGCACTCAGCTTTGCTATTTAAATAACTGTCTAAGATCATGAGATGGCAAAATCAAGAGCAAACTTGAAAAAGCAAATAGCTAGCTTTAGAAGCTATTAACAGATACAACATGAGTGCTACAAGATATTGCCACATAACCCTGAGGGAACGAGAACAAATTCTCAGGTTAAGAGGACAAATTCAAGTCAAACACCAACACCTTATAGTCCAAATGTAGAAATTGTGGAAAAATACCCAGCTCAGTAGCTGTATGTTTCCCAAATGTGCAAGGTATAATCCTCATGTCAGGGTGAGCTAGCAGAACAAGGGTCGGGTTCTATATCTAGGGGTTTCCAAATAATGTTACAGCACCAACTGGCTCAAGCCCCCACCCAGCTTTCTGGGAAACCATGCACTATTCTCAAGGCACCCCAAAGGGGTAATGCTTCCCTGCTTGCAGGCATGAGTCTGAGTGTAGCACAGAGAACTTTCAATAGCAATAAAAACAGAATGTAAAAGGCCCAATAACAAAAATCAGCACTGATCTGAAGAATTGGTGCAGAACAGGTTCCCAGCATGATCCCACACAGCATAACAGCACATGTGAACTCAATAGCAAAACCAGCATTGATCTGGAGGATCAGTGTAAAACAAGTTCCCAACAAACCCAGTGCATGAAGGGAATGTCTTTCATGCCAGCTGTCCACCGGCACTACCCGCTGGTCACTCACACTCTCTGGCTCTCCGCTGGCCGCTTGCACCAGCCGTTGGCTCCGCCACTGTCCGCTGGCTCCGCTGCTGGTTACTCAGGCTTCGCTCTCACTTTTTGCTGGCTACATCTGCTGTCTGCTGGCTCCACCCACTGGTCACTCACACTCTGCTCTCACCAGCTGCTGGCTGCCCACTGTCCACCAGCTCCGCCTGCGGGTCACTCACTCCATCTGCTGCTGCTCTTCAGTGATTCAGCTCAGAGAGAGGGTTTGTCTCACTCAATGATTTCAGCTCTTAAACCTCAAGTAGCTGCAAACAGCTTCTTCCATTAAATAACAAAGAAAGGCCTCATAACAAGCCTAGCCAGATCTGCCATTTGACAATGGGGCCAGGAGATGAGGCAATGCCTCAGGCATACCTCCAGAAGTAGCTGTGCAACCCCCCCATCCCTGTTTTGACTTCACCAGACTGGAGGTAGTAGGTGACCCCTCTTAAAATATTCTTTCTGCTAATGGTAGCTTTTATCTGTAACACCCCTGTGGCCAAGATAGAGTCTGCCCTGCAGGCAGCTCTGGCCAAGGAAGGGTGTGCGCAGGGACGCAGCAAGGAGAACTTCTTTCCCCCAAGTGCACCGGTTCTACACCCCCCCCCCCGCCAAATGACCACACACACACTGGGATAGCACAGGGATTATGGGAATGGGGAAGGCTTATTTACAGAGAAGAGAAGGAGAAACCAACAGGGGAGATGGGGCAGCAGTAACACAGAGTAACAGCTAACACAGGGCCCTGCAGCCCCAGCAGTGCAGCAGGCTGAAGGCAGACAATGAGCTCTTTGTCCGCACCCTGAGTTCAGGAGTCCCAGCACAGCTTCAGTCCAGTGTTCAGTCCAGCAGCTCCTGGTCATCTTCGGTGCCAGCAACTTTCCCAGCAAAAACCCTCTGATGCCTTTTCTGCCGCTCTCTGCAACCACAGAGCAACACCCTCTTCATTTAACTAACTACAGCCTCTGCCCTAGTCCCAGGCGCTGTACTGATGGCCCCACAGCTCCGGGTGGCCAGTCACATGAGTCCAGCTCTGTCCTTGGATGACTCCCCGCCCCCAGCACAGGGTCCTCCTGTGAGTACTGTCCTGGGCTCCCAGGTCAGCCGCTCTGTCCTCCCTGGCCTCAGGCGGGGTCTCGCTCTCTTTGCTGCTTCCCTCTGGCTCCAGCTCCCTTCAGCTCCACACACCCATCCTTCCAGACCAATCTGTCCCTCCCCCACAGGGCAACGATTTAAAGGAACTACTCTTTAAGACCCCAAAGGGGTTACACATCCATTAACCTACCTAAGCAGAGTTTGAGCAAGCAAGAGAGTAGTATATTATCAAAGACATTATTTCATATTTCTCTTCATTAGAATTACAGATATTGACAGATTTGTGATCAGATCAACCCAAATACCATTACCAATATTTAGAGCCCTGCAAATCTGCAGATATCCACATCTGCGGATACAACACGGATATCCGCGGACCATTTATTGTGGATACAGACCTGATATGGCTCCACATATTTTTACCTGCACCGAGCTAGAGACCTGCAAATATGCGGATATCCGCATTATATCCACATCCACGGATACAACATGGATATCCATGGGCCATTTCTTGTGGATGCAGGTCAGAGATGGATCCACGTATTTGTATCCATGCAGGGCTCTACCCATATTTCTCTGCACCCATAGTGTTATTTATGCTAATATGTTCTTTGTGCTCATGCAAATACAAAGCCCATGTGGCTTAGTTGCTGCCCCCCACCCCCCACCCCAAAGCTGTTAGGCACAGCTTCTAAGCCTGCCTTACATAGGCAAACAATATCTATGAACATTTTGGATCTATTTGCGGCACTGATGCAGTCAGGAAGCTGACTAGTATTCCAGCCAATAGTCATTGGGTCTGGGAGTGATCATGTGACGGCAGAAAGCCTGTCTGTAGAATGAAACTGAATATTCATGGAAAGACTATTGACTTCAAAATTGACTCAGAAGCAGACATCTTGGAATGGATTTACAATCACTTTCAACCCCTCCCAAAGCAGATGTCACATAACACAGCCTGAATTACTCTAGAGATATTCGGACCTACATGGGCCAGTTCACAGAAACAACTTGCAAAGACAAAAGCCTGCATTCAAAGGCTCATTTGATCAAAGCTCACAGACCAACAGTTTTCTCTGCTGCAGCATGGCATCCATGATGTGCCTACTGAGACAAGTGGAAGAGTTTGATGGACTATTTGATGCTATTGGAGTTTTGAAAAGAGCTCCAGCACTAATAACAATGCTGAACTATCATACATGCTCTCATAGCATGCCTATCGTGTTATTTCATGCAGTAGAAACTGAGTTAAAGAGAACAGAGTGGATTTGGCATAAGCAAGAAAAAAATCTTTATGTCAACAGCAGGGTATGACCCAATGGTACCAATTACAAAGAAAAACCTGTGCTGATCCTAAAAAAAAATTAAAGAGGCAATTGTGAGAGGAAAGAAAACCTTCCCAACACTAGATGGCTTTTTCCCAAAGTATGAGGTATTATGATATTTTGTAAGCTGCAGTGCTAAACTGACTACATTTATGACTCCTTTTGTAAGGTTTTGCTTTCAAAAGCTGTCTTTCAGGATTGTCAGTGCACTTCAACTCTTTCAGAAGATGGCAAAACTGTCAATGAACACAAATGGACTTGTAGTTTTCACGGGCAATATTTTGATATGTGTCTTTGATGGAATAACCCACAAAACTCTCCAAGTAAAAGCCTAATCAGAAATTTCAGAATGACGCAAAACAAGGAAAAATGCATTTTTCACCCTACTCCAAATAAAGTTTTTGGGACAAACAGTGACCAAAGAGGGAGTACTTCTAGCCCTGAGAAAGTAAAAGGATTACAGAAATGAATACATTAACTAAAGTGCCAGAACTGACATATATGCTAGAAATGATAAATTACCCTGTTCAATACCTACAAGACATTTCTAGTGACAAAAATCAGTCAATGAATTGTTGCAGTCCAAAGCACCTTGACTATGGGAGCCATGCCACGAAATTGCTTTCAAAAAGGTTCAATAAAAAGTACCTCAACAGCTTCGATTCTCAAGTACTATGATGTGAACAATGGTCTGTGCGAGCAGCTAGGGCCTTTGTGGTGTGTTTTTGCAACAAAATAGCTCTAAGTGGAAGCCAGCTGCATTTTGTTCCAGCACACCTCACAGATGCAGAAGAATGATATGCACAGATTGAAAAGGAGTGCTGGCAGGTGAGAACATCTACAGATATCTGTAGCGACTGGCTTCGTACACTGAGACAGCCCATAAATGGCTTGTAATCCTCGCCAATGGAAAGCACTTGAAACAAGCAATGCTGAAATGCCAATCAATGTCTACTGGGAAGGCTAATGTTATTTCATCCGATTGATAAATATATTCCTGGGAATAATATGGTGGTAGCAGATGCACCGCCTTGGCTGTAAGAATGCTTCTTCCCATCTGTCATCGCCAGGTATACCGTCATCTACCTAAACCTACTCAATATTTCTTGTGCATCCATCCAGGAATTGCAATAGCCCTTATTCATAATGTCACTACTTTTCGGTGTGAATTCCCTCATTCTGTAGGTGTGACCCATATCCCCTCCATAGTGCAGACCACGAATTTGTCTGTATTAAAACACGTTGTTTTAATGGACTCAGCTCACCAAGCAATCGTGAAGTCTCTGTATAACTGATGGGATAAAGTCAGGCCAGAGGGCTATAAAAGGTACTTGACTGGGAAAAGCCCTTTTCCTGCTGGCAGGGGAAGGTGATTCCAGCCTGACTAGAAACGGCTGAATGTAGCCAAAGGCTGCGCCAGCCCTGGTAAAAGTCGAACCTGTGCTAGAAGCTGAGTGGAAGAAAAGAAAGAGAAGTTCCTAGAGGCTTGCTGGTGAAGGCGTGACTGTCCCAAAGCCAGAATCTACTATTCCTTCTGAGGCAGACAGAAGTGGAAAAAACTGAGGCACCAGCCTGACTTTAGGTTTGAGGCTGCCCTAACCCCAGCACCACACCACACTGGCTGCAACCCTGGTAGAGAAACCACAGGCAGGTACTGCCTGGGGCCTGGGCCTCACAGACTTACAGATTCACCCACTCCCTGGGACAGAGGGGTGCTATGCCAAAGAGACATTGAGGGCTGGGAGTAACAAAACACTTTCCCAAAACGGGGTGCATTCCCCCCCCCCGGCCTACCTTGCCCGTGAGAGATGACTGTTAGCTGGCAAAGCTGAGGGGGAACTGCCACACGACTTGTCTAACACTATTTGCCACTGGACCAATTTTTGTGTGACATCTTCAGACTTCACCCTTGATTAGTTTGTATTTTTCTTCCGCATCTTCGAAGGTACAGAATAGCAATGAGCTAAGGGCAGGATTTGATGGTACCCGACTAGGAGCATGCTCCCTGGATGATGTCTCCACTTTATTGAGTACTTTTAGAAATGACAGCTAGCCTGGAATCCAAGTAAAGTGTATAGCTCTGATCTTGGATTATGGTAGAATTATGTTAGGATGATTCTACTAGTTTTGAGAGCCTGGTAGACAGTAGAAGCTGGCTGGCTTTGAGATGGATTCCTGGAGATCCACCAAGGCTGGTGTCTGTGCTCACCACTGAAGGACTCTACATCAGCCCTTTCAGCAGTACGTTTGCTATAGCGTGTCCTAGTACGGGGATCAGCAACCCAAAAGATAAGAGGAGCCTTTTTTAAAAAAAAAATCTTCAATAGCCAAGCAATTTCAGAGCCGCAATGGTAACCTCCTGGTGGCGGGGGGAGGCGAAGGGCTCGGCCAGGGCACATCCCGCAGGGTCCCCTGGTCAGGGGGAGGAGCCCAGAACCAGGAGCTGGTCCTTCCCAGGGCCTCTGGTGGGAGCCTGGAGCCCAGCAGGGGCCACCTGCAGGGTCCCTCGGTGACAGGGGTGGGGGCCAGAGCTAGAAGTGGACCACGCACAGGGTCCCCCAGTAAGGGGTGGAGCCCAGAGCCACAAAGAGGCAGCCAAGGAGCTGCATGCGGCTCTGGAGCCACAGGTTGCAGCCCCCTGGTCCTAGTACTTTGTCCTAACTTTAATTATAATAATAATAATAATTAGTAATAAGGGCTTATGTCTCCTAAATGTGTGGTTTGAGACATTAAAAGGTGGTGTTTTCCTCTGGCCAGGCATGTATTTTATCTTTCTGCCCCAGGAGAAGGGCTTAAGAAATAAATGGCTTACAATCAGTTTATTAATTTCTCATAAAAATAGTGGTTTCAATAACTCCTTTCGAGCAGGAGAAGATTGTCGTCCGGGGAAGGCAGCAGCCTCTGATGTTGCAAACTACAGTTTCTAGTGAGTGGCATTTTTTTCTCTTTTCATACATGTGTAATCTTTCTGCCTGTTTCTGTTTACAAAAATCAACCAATCTTATATAATCAGACCCAGGGGGCCTGGTAAAAACAATCTCTTGTGCTATTTCAATATAACATGGACTCTATTAAAAGGCACATTTGGTAACTATATAAATCAACAAGTTTAATCACTGAACTATAATGATATTCTTTATCCAAACAGGGGACAGCAGTGCATGTCAAATCTGGATGGCCACCCACATGCTTGATTTATTTAAGCAACATTGCAAACACCCCTGTTCTAAATAAACCATCATGCTGGCTCAGAAACAGTGACCATCTTGAAAACGAGGTCTTAGTTCAAGCATCATTTGAAAACTCTAATCTGGTTCACCTGTGTTGGGGGACGGGGGCTGTGAGCTTTGTAGTCCCAATTTACAAAATGCTGCCTTTATCACTCAGGAACGGCCAGCAAAGGGCTGTAAGCACTGGCTCCTCAGCTGGCCAGAAGAGCAGCAAGCCTGCACAGCCTCTTCCAGCAGCCTGAGGAAGGAGGCTGCTAACCCTTGCTGGAGTCCATGGGGGGGAGGACAGGTCATAAATGGGGGTAAATAAGAAATAGCTTAAAAGAGCCTTAAAAGCAAAGACAAGAAATCTGAGCTTGATGCTCCAAGTTTCTGCAGCTCTCTGCATGATGCAAAATACAAATGAGTTAATCACATGATTTGCATGCGCAGACTTAATTTGCATGTGATAAACTTCACTAATATTGTGTGCTGTTAGGGCTCATGCAACCCAAGAGAATGAAGCCCATCTCCTGAGGGGTATGCTTGCTCCATACATTGCCTGCCCACAATGGCTGTGTCAGCCCTGAGCTGGGTGGCTTCCTTTAAATGTCCCATGGCACCAGACAGTTTTGGCCTCACTGCTGAATTGGCTGAGCAATCCAAAGCCTGGGACATAGGCGCTGATGTGAGCCCGACCAAAGGCTGAGTCCATCAAAAAAACACAAGGCATTTTTGTGGCACTTAAAGACTATCGGATTCATTTTTCTCATGAGCTTTCGTGTTAGAAAATCCCGCTTCGAAGATGGGTAAACTTACAGAATGAGTCCATCAAACACCCATTAGATGGGACTGATGTTTAATTCCTGATGAGCTGGGCACTTGACCAGGAGCCCTCCAGGTGCCAGGTTCCATAGTGAATTAGTAACACACCATGGTAGTGTGAAAGAATATACCCTGTAATCACACCCAGCAGCCCAGTTTAATGTACTAAATAGCTCTTGGGTATGTCTACACAGCACTTTTATTTCGAAATAACACTGGTTATTTCAAAATAAAAGATATTTGGTCCACATGTTTTCTTATTTCAAAAGGACAGATCCCGTCCTTTCAAAATAAGAACTGTCGTTTCGAAACAGGTTAAACCCCGATTGTTTCGAAACGGCTGTTATTTCGAAATGGTTATTTCAAAATAAGGCCATTTGGACATGTTGTTTTGAAACAACACTATTGTTTCAAAACAGCTGTTTTGAAACAACATGTCCAAATGGCTTTATTTCGAAATAACCATTTTGAAATAACAGCTGTTTCGATAGCAGGCTTTCCCTTAATTTGAATTAACATTTTGTTAAATGTATCGAAATAACCCCGTGTGTGAACATAGCCTTAGGAATTTTTGCCAAATGTCTAGGTTGAACCTCCCTTGGTGTAATTTAAGCCTGTTGCTTTGTTTCCTACAATCTGTGCTTAAGGAGAATAATTTTTCTCCTTTTTCCTCATAACAACCTTTTAGTTAGTTGAAAACTGTTATCATATCATCTTTGTCTCCTTTTTTCTAAACAAACCCAGCTCTTTCAGTCTTCCCTCATAGATCAAATGTTCCAGACCCCTTATTATTTTTGTTGCCCTTCTCTGGACTTTCTGAAGTTTCTCCACATCCTTTTTGAGATGAGGTGCCTAAAACTGGACACAGTACGCAAGTTGAGGCCTAACCAGTGCAGAGTAGAGTGGAAGAATCACGTCTTGTGTCTTACTCACAATACTCCTGTTTATGAACACCCAGAATGTTGTTTGCTTGTTTTTTGCAACAGTATTACACTGCTGACTCATCTTTAGTTTGTGATCCACTATTACACCCAGATCCCTTGCTGCAGTACTACTGTCCTAGGCAGTCATTGACCATTTTATATATGTGCAATGGGTTGTTCAACCCTAAGTGGAGTACTTGGCACTTATCTTTATCGAATTTCATTCTATCTATCTCCAAGTAGTTCACTAGTTTGTCCAAATCATTTTGAATTGTGATCCTACCCTTTAAAGCACTGGCAACCCCTCCCAGCTTGGTATCATCTGCAAACTTTATAAGTTTGCTCTCTATGTCATCATCTAAGTCATTGATAAAAATGTTGAACAAAACTGGATCCATGACAGCTCCCTGTGGCACCCCACTTGTTATGTCCTTCCAGCCAGATGTGAACTGTTGATAACTACTTTCTGGGACTGGTTATCCAAACGGTTTTTCATCCATCTTATAGTAGCTCCATCTAGTTTGTACCTGCCCAGTTTATTAACACCAATGTGATGTGAGACCGTATCAAATGTTTTACTATGGGCTACATATGCCACATCTACTGCTTCCCCTCTATATACAAGGCTCGTTTCCGCATCATAGAAAGCTATCAAGTTGGTTTGACATGATTTGTTTTTGACAAATCCATGCTGACTAGTCCTCAGCGCCTTATTCTCATCTAGATGTTTGCAAATTGACTCCTTAATTATCTGTTCCATTATTTTTCCTGGCACAGAGGTTAAACTGACTGGTCTACAATTCCCTGGATTGGGGGGGGTTGCACCTCAGAGGTCTTGGCTGGAAGCATCTGGGCCCTGTGAGTCACTGCACATCCCTGGATCAGTGCTAGCTTCGCTGCTTTGGACACTGTGATGTCTGACAAAGCCTCATCTTTACTGTCATTGGCAACAGGCCCAGCATAGGCATCTTCCCAAGATGCTGTGGGGGTGAAGCCTTCTCTACAATGTCCTTCATCTCTTTAAGTGCTCCTGCCAGTTTGAAAAGACCTTGCCCACCTCATGACATGCCTGTCCCCAGCTGTGGAATTGGAAACAGGTAAATAATAAAAGGCCTGGTTTCAAAGGTGTTGAATGGCCACAACTCTCATTGATGTGTTTTGTGGTATCAAATGCCAATCACTGCTGAAAAGCAGGCCTCTGTTTCAGGTGTGGGAAAGATGCAGTGTGCGCATTTATTTCCAAGACAGGCCATGCATTTAGAGGGCAAGGACTTAACAGGAGCTACTGCGGGCAGTGGGTAGCATTGGGTTGACCAAAAAGGAATCCACAGAGACCATCTCTTGTCTTCATGGCCAGAAGTCCTGCCCACCTCTCAGAATCAGGGAGCTTGTTCACAGCACCTGAGGCGACAGCTCACCCTGGCAAGGCCAGGTAGTAAACAACTGACAACTAAATGACAGTTTGAGTCTCCTTAAAGAAACACATTGTTGAAACTGATGTAGTGTTGATATATTTGTTGGGTCAAAAGCAAGTCATAGCTCTGTGTTTACAAAATATATGATTTATTCAGGATCATCAAAAGGGTCAAACATTTGGTTTTGCTACACTAGACATCAGGAAATGAAAATAAAATTGAAGCTGGAAGTTTATGTCCTCTCCCCATAGCAACTTGCAAAAGTAAAATTACTGCAAACTCGAGTGAGGGGCGGTTGGCTAGTTCAGCAGAAATGTTTGTCTTTTGCTGTAAATATTTCAGCAGGACCAGTTTATAAAACTTTATTTTTTATTTGTATAATGTCTGAGACAGCAAGTTAATAAAGCAAAGTTCTGCTGGTAAGAAAGGTGACAGTAGTGTTTCCATGTTTTAAATCATAATGTTCATGGAACGTCTGCTAGGAAGATCTCCACCTAACAGAAGAGCATTCTTGACAAACAAGATGCCCCTTCCCATTTTTGAGTGCTCACATTAGCCAGTAAGAATTTAGGATGAGAAGGGACCCTCTCAGTCGTAGCACCCAGTCCCTCCTATCACAGGCAACCATGGCCTATAAATTTGTTACTACACTTTTATCAAATTCTACCTTAAAACTACTTAAGATGGTCTTCCCCCTCCAATACCATCCTATTTCATGACTCCCCCAGAACCCTCCAATCATCTGATGATTAGTAACAGAAAAGAGACAAAAAATGGATCTTGCAGTTTGGTGGTGTGACACTCTGTAACCCATGTTCAGCATTCTTCCCTGATTACGATATGATTTTAAGTGCCTTGTGAGGTGTCATTTGAAAACTCACAATCTACTGCACTCATTTTTCACATGAGCTTTCACGGGAGAAAAAGCCCACTTCGTCAGATGCTTGCTCCCCATCTTCAAACATCTGACAAAGTGGGATTTTCTCCCACGAAAGCTCATGCGACAAATAAATCTGTTAGTCTTTAGAAGTGCTACAGGACTGTTTGTTTTAATGCACCCAATTCCTTCTCTTCTGCCAAGCCCCATCTTACAGCAGAAATTCACTGGAGCAGTAGGTAGGAGAGATTCAGTCATGGGTGTAATTGTGCACTCAATGTACATCAGCATTCAAACATCTAACAAAACATTGGGAATGATTAGGAAAGGGATAGATAATAAGACAGAAAAATATCATGTTGCCTCTGTGTAAATCCATGGTACACCAACATCTTGAATACTGTGGGCAGATCTGGTCGCCCCCTCACAAAGACACATTGAAATAGGAAAAGGTATAGAAAAGGCAGTAGAAATGCTTAGGGTATGGGACGAGCTTCCATATGAGGAGAGATTAATAGGACTGGGACTTTTCATCTTGGAACCAGGACGAGAATATGACAGAAGTCTATAAAATCACGACTGGTTTACGAGTAAATAAAGAAGAGTTTACTCCTTCTCATAACAAAAGAATTAGTGGGGAGTGAATGAAATTAAGAAGTAGCCGGTTTAAAACAAACAAAGATATATTTTTCCTACAACACACAGTCAACCTGTGGAGCTCTTTGCCAGAGGACGTTGCAAAGGCCAAGACTATAGCAGCGCTCAAAAAAGAACTAGATGCATGGACTCCATCAACGGCTATTAGCAAAACCATGCACTGAAACGTCTCTAGCCTCTGTTCACCAGAGGCTGGGAATAGGTAATGGGATGGATCACACAATGACTGCCTGTTCTGTTCATTCCCTCTGAAACACCTGCCATTGGTCACTGCTGGAAGACAGGACATTGGGCTAGATGGCCCTGTGGCTTGACCCAGTAAGGCCGTTCTTATGCTTTTATTGTTATGACAGTGCGATGAAAAGTATTGTTGCCTTTGAGTTAAAAAAAACTGGTAAACGTAACTGTAGTTGGCTGATGTATCTGTACAATTTATTTTACAAAGGATGAGATGAAGCACTGAGATGCATACACAATTGCAGAATAATGCAGGAAAATACAGTTTTAACTTTTTGCAATGTTTTCAATAAGACAGAAAAAATACATATACCAAATGCTTTGAACACCTAAGGATCAGATCCAGAAGTGGTGTAAATTAGCAGAGTCCCATTAACCTCCCTGGAGCTACACTAATCAACCCCAGCTGGGGGCCTGTACCTCGGCCCTTTGGAGCCAGTCAATTCATCAGCCATAATGATTCCATCATATAGTTTTATGGGACAACGACCAGATTACAATTTTCACAAAGCTCAACGGTTTACTATTGTTATTAAGACACAGAGTTTATGTTACATCAGCTGTTGAAGGGTCTGTTCAGACAATAGCTGTGGAAAGATATAAAACTTTTGATTAAACACATTTTAAAAAGAGGTCATTAGTATTGGCAAAAGACAAATGTTACTTGAAAAATTTAGAAAGTATTTAGCAAAAGGACCAAATAGGCAACTTCATTATATTAGAAAACTGCTTTAGAATATGGTCTGCTTTTGAACAATTGTTACACTCTTTGCCAAACTACTCAATGGATAGCCCACCTTCTTAAGGATTGTTTAAACAAAGAACACAAGTTTTAAAAAGATGAGATTCCATTTATCCAATATTGCCACCTGCTCTGTCCAGAACAAACTAGTATATTTGTTTTCAAATGGTCTTTGCATCATGCATGATGAAGAGAATGGGAACTGGGCAAATCCCCGAGGCAGCTTTAAAAATCTCAGCCATAGCATCCACCACTCTGAAGGAGTAACAAGTCTCGGGACATACTTTCCTAAATCCAAATGACTAGACAGTCACATCTTGCAAACCTGAGTGTCCCAAGAAATACTTATGACGTTGCAGCCCCAATCCTCAGCCAGCATACATGGTAACCACACCCACGTTCTGTGTCACTGCACCACAGCAACAGACTCGGAGTAAAGGGTCATCATTTACAGGGACCTCATCAGAAAACAGCATTTGCTTTGGTCCAGTGTAGTCTTTATTCCAACACATCTTGTGAAGTTGCTGCTTGTTTTAATGATGTTCCTGTATGGAAGGATGTTTTGTTGGAAGATTAGGCAGTTGTTCTGTATGCCCTATGGTACAAAGTCACTTCCATTTGTCATCCTTGTCTTGGAAAGGCAGCCATACAAACACCCTGATCGTGTGAGGTGCTGAGTGACCTCAACTTTCACTGAAATTCATCCAAATTGACCAGGATCTCCCCAAAACAAGGGATAGACTATCAAAGCACAGAGGGGATGGCAGCAGAAGCTAGTGAAAAACAAAGGGACACTTGGTGAGCGTTCTCTTCATTGTGGCTAACGTTTCCTATGTCCTCAATGTCAGGTATAAGCATTTCTAATGTTTATACTTAATGTTAATAATTGGTGAAATAACAAACTGAGTTTGGGTCTGCACTGAGTGATAGTGCAGAAGGAACACTGGGACTGAGAAAGCTTCAGTAGTCTGTATGCTGGCTAGTCCTGAGCTGTGGAATTCTTGCGGTGAGCCTACACAATTTTATATTTGTGTAGCTGCAGCAGGTGCCATGTAAAGAGGCACCTAGAATTTGGGGGAAACACTAACTGTATTCTTACAGAATTGCAACTGAAGTTCAAACCATTGTTCAATTACTTGGGAACTCTGAAGCAATGAAACAGAATTTAACCAAATTGTAGTCCGGCACGTTCAGGTTTCTGAACGCAGTAACTGGAAAGCTTTTTCTACATTCCTACTGAGTTGGTCTTTCATACCATATCTAAAAATAGTCCAACTTAATATAAATTGAGGGAATTAAAATTTGAACATCTGTTTCAAATTTGATTAAAAATTTTCTTTATGTTTCTTATGATGTTGACCTACAGTGTTATCTAAAAGGTCTTCAAGAAGACTTTAGTAATGGGTGCATCTTAGAATTATATATTTAGCAAGGCACAAAAGGATTCTGCCTTGTGTAGTGCATGGGATTAAAGATTAGAAATTAAACTATGCCAACTGTTGGTCCCTTAGGTGACCTGACTAGGAAGGTCTAGTGGATTATCTGATCTATAGCACAAAAAGGAGTTAATTGCACTTCCAAACAGAGCAGCTCGAAGCAAGGGTTGAGCACCAGTTATCTTCAGAAATCTAGCCAAGAACAGCACGAAATTTCATTTTGAACACTACTGCAGTATAAACATGCCAGTGACATTTGAAATCTAAACTAAAGAGTAAAATGCTTGGAAACAGATACAGCTCTGATGGAAATGATTCTACAACAACAATTAGGAGCTGTGTGTTCAGAAAGAGAAGTCATGTCCGTTTATGAGAAACATCTACTTTCAAACACAAGGTAATGACCATTGCACAGATAGCGAGTGGGGAGAGGAAATCCCCCAAGTATCTTCTAAAGAAAAGACATGCTAATGAGAAAGGATATGTTCTCATTATGTCACAGACAATGCACGTGCTCCCAAGTCTTGGAGGATGTGGGGCAGGAGTTTGCGTATAGGGGACCCTGAGTCATGGGTGACCTAGTGTTTTTGTTTAGGCCATCACCACGCTCCCAGGAACCTGGGAAGTCTTTGGACATGAGTTGTGTGTTGCAGTCCATCAGTATCCTGGGGAACTCTTGAGAAGTGACCAAGGAGTTACTGTATTACCAAATCACTCCTTATTGTATTAGTGAGTGTCAGGGAATATTTGTCAAGGCACTCCTAAATCCCCCCCAAAAAATTGGGGGAGAGAGAACCTTAACATCGCCATTTCCAAAGTCAAGTCTTGGGGCAGTAGGCATTTAGGGGTTGAGTTTCGTGTGACTGCAGCTCAAGCTGCATGCAGAGTTAAATATCTTTATTGTCAGATGTGTTCATCTTCATTTTCAATATGCAAGTCAAATACAGCCACTTAGCTTTTGCAAGCCAGCTGCCATGCCATGGAAACAAGGAGTTGAAACAATGGGACATTTCTCTAGGGTCCATTACAGATCTTGTCCAGTTTGAATTCTTCACAGGATTGTTTTGGCCATAATTTCATTCATAATTTGTAGCAAAACTTGTGTTTTTATATTGTGGTGGGAAGACATCTGCTGGTGATATGCAGATACTTTAGTATCTACTGCTCGCACTGACTCCCAAAGCTGGCCTCAGTTATTTGTGCCTTTGTCCCTGCTGAACTTCAAGCTCATACACCTGGGTACAAAACCTTCAGCCCGCTGGAAACTCCAACAGGTACAAGACACTGCAGTACATCTCCCTAGCAACACAGGCTGTTGCAAGCACATCACACCTGTTTTCCGCACGCCACGCTACCTTCCCAAAGAGTTCCAAATCAAGTTGATGGTCTTGCTCATTATTTTGCAAGCACTGCGTGACCTGGGACACAAGATGCCATCTAAAGTCTTAAGACCAAGACCATGGTCAACTACACTCCTCTGGCACAATGACACTCTCAAAAATAAGAGTAAAGTTTATCTGTGCAGAAGACAGAATCTTCTCAGGGTCCAGGAGGTAATGACTATCAAAATCTCACACTTCTTTGATATTGTCATCTCTAACATAAACACATAGCAACAGGTATATTTAATAAATAAGAATGTCTAAAAAGCTACCAAAACAACACACTTCATTGCATGTTTTTCCTCCTGAGGAAAGGATGAGAGAATAAACGTGACAGACAGATGTACAGTGGCATTGCTTAATGCACTACTGGAAAGAGGTCAGATCCTACAGTGATGAGTGCAGGACAAAAACCTGTACAAGATAGACTAGAATAGACCTGCTAGGCAGCTGCAGATATCTGAAGGGTGTAAACACCAAAGAAAAAGAGACGGAGGGACAAAAACTACACAGGCCTCTCATTAGGCTACAAACTAGAAGTAAATTGGAAGAAATTAAACAAGGTTCAATCTCCATTTGGATTTATTTGGCTGGGAAATGCCTCCCAAAGGGGGTGTTAGAAGATCCTGCAGAAAGCAGAGACTGTAGGACATCACACTGCATAGGCAGGAATGGACTTGGAGATCTCATTTATTCCATTAGGTGTCCTGTTGCTGCCACTGAGGTCAACCAGACATTTAATGAGGTAGCTACAACACAACCAAGTCCCTTCTGGTAAACAGAAGGTGCAAGAGATCCCTTTCAATCTTACCTTCTATTGCCCTCAAAGAGAAATGGAGATGATACTGGGTTCACGCATCTCTGAGTGGGAGTATAAAACATTAGGGTCTTCAATAAGTGTCTTTCTTCACTGGGCTCTTCTTCTCTCTAGCCTTTTGCCTTATTTTCTGCTTTGGGGAAAAGCCCATACCTCCCTGTACTCTGAATTACTACAGTGACAAGGAAGTTGTGCTAAAAAGCATTATACAAATCAGTGAATCCTCACAACACTCCTGTGAGGTAGGTAAATATTATGAGCCCCTTATTATAAATGGGAGAACCAGAAAAGTTATGTGACTTGCCCATGACCATCCAGCTGATCATTGGCAGCGCTGGGACCCTTGTTCAGGAGCTCCTTGCTTCCAGTATCAAGGTCAAATCACTAGTCTGCACACATGGCAGAGGCTTGCAGTATGGCTGTTCTCACATACTACACAAAGAGAGTCCCACAATAGGTGCAGTGCAATCGCTGAGGAACAGAGCTCTCTCTGTACCACATAGCAAAGTCCTCGGTTTCTTGGATGCCGCACACCATTGGCGGCTGGAAACCTCTGACAGGAAGAACAGACATATTTGGCTTCTTAACCCTGGAATGTCGGGAGCTTAAGGCATAACACAATAGGAACTGATGTGATGATCAAATGTGACAGAGATAGTCCTGCTAGGTAATAAATACAAGATATCTGTTGGCACAGCGCTCCTTTTCCCTTCCTGTGTCTCTTCTCCCCCTTTACAGAATCCGTGCGAACCCATCACTTATCACTAATCAGATCAGTCTATATCTCCATGTCTACGGGTCTGATATCTCCAGTTTTGTGCTCTTGTACCCACAGTTCCCTGTCTTTGGCAGGCTCCACGTTCCGAAGCAATTGATCCACGGGCTCTATTGTCTGAAAAAGAACGGAACGAGAAGCAAATGTCAAAAGGATCTATCAGAGCACAGAGAAGTTCCTGCTGCAAGTGCAAGAGTAAAATCCTTCTCCCCATTAGCTGGATCCATACATGGGAGGTCAGTCTGAAAGGCTTTACAGTAGGAACCTTGCTACTGGTGAAGCAAGTCCTTCTGACAGCTTGGGGTTTCTAAGTACAGTTATGGCTGTTCAAAGGTAAAGAGGGGCAACTAAGCCTGCCCTGTTCACCCTGAGGTCTGGCCTGGTCTCCAGTGCTCCTCTCCCCCAGCCTGAGCGGGTCATTTATTTTCGGGATCTGAGTGTACTGTACACCTGTTCAGCAGACAGCGCTGTGAAAGGCAGTGTCCCCAGAGCAGCCCAGGTCAGCCAGGACGCCGCTGGCATATCTCATAGCCAGCCCCGGAGCAGCAGGAGCACACAGATCTGGAGAGACTCCAGCAGAAACACCACAGGGATGCATGTTAAATCTTATAAAATTGGATGGGAGGGAAACTTGGAGCCATTCCTCACTGAGACAGGGCCCATGTGCAGGCTCATGGAAAACAAGATGGACACAGGTGCTTCCCCACTGCCAGAGCCCTCAGAGTTATTTCAGCTAATAAGCAAAAATGTAATCCCAGTACATTCCCCCTCCCCTCCATCAATCGGTACTGACACCTATGGAGAGGCTACCTAATGGTTTCCCTTATAACCTTCTTATTACTACTTATTATTTCTATTATGGATGTACTTTTACAAGGCCTAGAGGACATGGGGGTCCCCTGTGCTAGGAACTGTACAGAAAGTCCCTACCCTGAAATGCTGACAAACTTAACAGCCAAGACAGGCCAAAGCACAGAGAGAGGGAACATTATTATCCCCTTTTTACAGACAGGAACTGAGGCAAAGGGCAAGAAAGTGACTTACCCAAAGTCAGACAAGGATCAAGAAGGCAGAACTATGCACCAAGCCCAGAATTCCTGAATCCCAGGTCCCTGAACCACAAAATGACCTTGCCCTGCCTGTCTTCACTGGCTTGTTACTACTGCCAGCGTTTTGTGCAGTGTGTTTTTGGGAATGTCTGAGCAGAAAACGCTTTTCTAATCTCATTAGTGGAACTTACATTTTACAGAGAGGGTAACGGAAGCAGGCTCCACTGTTGTGAGAACAAAATTAGTGGAGAAAAAGCCTGTCAAAAAATGTCAAACCACTGTTTGAAGACTTCTGACCCTGACTTCCAGCTAGGGATGGGCAAACTTTTTGACTCAAGGATCACACTCCCTGTATAATGGGCACACACAGTGGCAGGTCTTACAAAATAAATGAAAAGCTATAAATGAAATAGAATAAAAATAAAGGGAAAATAAAACACAATCCCAATACTATGTCTGTGGGAAGCAGGGCCAGGAACGGGGATGTGGCAACCATGCTCCAGGTTGCCAGTCAGACCCAGCTGGAGGGCTGGATGAAAGGCTTACCTGGGCCGTATCCAGTCTGCAGACCGTAGTTTGCCCACCTCTGATCTAGGAGTAATTCACTTTCCCAAGTGGCTGCAAACACGCACATGGAACTAATAAAAAGGCCACCAGGGATTTAATCAGCAAAGAGCAATTCTGTGAGGGGAAGAGTGGCAACCAGCAGAACACATCAGAGCATGAAATTCTGCTGAAGAGTACCCTGTGGCTAAAGTGCCAAGACACAAGACTTGCTAAACCCAGGAGCAGAGGGTTTTCTGTTAGAAGAGCTAACTGAAGGTTTTGCTGACATTTGGTGGTGCTTTTCTCTATTTCATTAAAAAGACCACCAAAGAAGATGCACCGTGGTTCCTGAAGGCTTGCTTGGACTTGTTTATTGCCTGGGTGACGGGAAACCAAGGCGGGACTCACCCATGGCACCTGGGTGACTTCAGTGAGGAGCATTGGGACTTGTGCTGATGACAATTATCAATGTGTTTTATGATGTGTATGGATATGAATATGTGATTTCTGTAATGTGAATACAGAAACATAACCCAGATACACCGCAGCACACTGAAATACTGCATGTGTCAGAGTACATACCACGCAGGCAAGTATCTGAAAAGGTGCCAGTTTTGTAAGATTTTATATTTTCATTTTGAAAGGATGGTGGCTGTGACTGCCATCTTTCTTGCATCAGGGAAGGACTGTGTGGAGCTGTGTGCTGCTGGGAGAGTGAGCATCATTGTGCTAGGTTAGGTGCAAATTAAAGCCAAGGGCTGCTTTGCTTTATACTTTCCTGTCAAGTACTTCTCAGCCCCACTCCCCACTTCCCAGGGCTTCTACATGGACTATTCCCATGGACTGTCCATTCTGACTAGTTTCTGTGCTCTTCCATCTTCCCACTGCTAAGCCCTGAATGTCTCTGGAGACACACAGCAGGTGTACAGCCCCCGACTCCCAAATCAGCATCACTTACATCTCAGTCTTACTTCTGCCCCATCTCCATTAGACGTGGAATTCAGCACACTGTTCCCAAGACCAGCCTGGAGCTCAGCAGAAGCTCACTACGCTCAGGGACCAAATGGACCTAAAGTTAGAGTAAACTCACGCTTTGGTTGAACATGTCTGTCTCATGCCGCAGCTGTGTGTACTGGCAAAGGTGCTGCCGAATCATTTCCACCCGCTCCACCTCCAGCCTCTCCAGCTCCTGCAAGGGAAAAATAGCCCCAGGGAAGCTGAAAACTGATTTGTTGTGTTTCTTGTTGGGCAGTGGCCTCTGTCCAGTGCTGCCACTGCAGGATGTGTGAGTGCTATCTGCTCCCCAGGAGTGAGAATCCTGCTCATTTACACCAGTGCACAGCAAGAGTCATTATGTCACTGAAGTCAGTGGAACTGTCCCAGCATAAAGGTGGTGTAAAGGAGATGAGAATCAATTTGCTCCCACAGCAGGAGAAAGAGATAATTGCTGTCAGTCTGCTTCTCTAAAGAGGTCACCTCTCAGGATTTTCACTCACTCACCCACCACCCCAAACTTGGGAGTTAGCAGCTCTGAGAGTTCAGTGCTGATTCTGCCCACTGGGCACTCAGTTCTGAACTCCCAGGTCTTATTAAGAACAGCTTATTCTTGTTTTTTTGTTTGAAGGAAGAAAATGGGTAGCTTTTCAACTGCTTGGCAGGGGAGCTCCCATGTCTCATTCTTGAAAGGAACCAGCTGCAATCTCTAAGGCCCCTGGGGCAGCTGATAAGGAGCATGTGAGGTGGGTTGGAGAAGAGCTCTCAAGCCCACATACAGGTGATTCAGGTGGTTGAACTATACAAAAGCCAGGACATTTCCCATAGGACTGGAAGCATGGCCCCAAGAGCAAGAGCTCTGGCATATGATACCTTCAGAAAAGCAGAATTGCCAGCAATTACCTCACACTATGTATGCGCTGGAGATACCTGTGCGCTACACTGTGAAACTATGGGATAAAAACCAATCACAACCCTTAATAATTTAGAAATATATTTACAATTTAACATGCATCTTTTACTGCTCTGCCCTCTTCCCACTACTCCTCTTTCCAGGCCTATTTCTGCCATTCCAAACATTTAAGCAACTTTAAATTACTGTCCCTTTTAACACATACTGGAAGGAAAATGCTTCCTTTTTTTCCTCTCCAAATCACATTACACTTGATTCACTAGACAGACCCTATAGTGACAGGTTAAAGTCTGTTTTCTCCTCTGTTGTAGTTGAAAATGGAGAGATTCTGGCATGATCAACATGATAGATTATCCTGAAGGGCTTTTATCACAAGGAAAAATGAGCAGCATTACATAATCAAAATGCTACACAATCATACATACCAGAGTGGTGGTCACCATTTCTTCAAACCACTTGGACTGGGCTTGATTATAGAGATCCACACAGCGCATCAGGTCATCTCCTGAGGAGATCAAGATAACAGGAAGTCACCATCCTAAGTCCTCATGAAGAAGTGGAGTAGGAAATGACAGCTTACTTTTTGTTTATAGGTTCAGCCATTTTAAGGCCATTTTTAGGTCATCTAGTTTGACCCCCTGCACAGAACAGCCACAATTTCTGGCTGAACTAGAATACATCTGTATTAGATTTGTTATGCACAAACAGAAAATAATCCCACCACATACTCCGTTCTAGAAAAAGACCAGATGGTCAGTTTCCCAAAGCTGAAAATATTTGTTAGTAAAGCTAATTGGGGGAATGAAGATTCAAAGAGATAAACATGACTGACAATTGGTGCTCCTTTAAAAATATTTACAAGGTGCCCATCCGTCATCCAAAGTGAGAGAGAGACCAGGGCTGACTGCAGAAATGGCACGGCTGGCACAAAGTACCCTTCAATTGTTTCCAGTGCTGGCCACAGAGTTGGTACAACCAGCAGTGGCACCAACACAGCCACCGTGCCGAGGTGGAGAGTGCTGCTACGGTAACACAGTGTGGCACAAGTGCTGTCCCCCCCACTCCCGGATATGCCAGGCAAAATTCTCCAGCTCAAGAGTGCTGCACACGCACACACCTAAGTGGAATTCATGACTGCATCTACTCAAAGGACAAAAGGAAGGCTAGTAATGGTCTAGGTCCATTCCTGGATGGAGATGGTAAAGTTGTCAATGATCATGCAGAAAAAGCAAAAGTGCTGTTCTGGATTTGGAGAGAAGCAGAATAAGACATTCACATTTCACAGTGATAATGAAACGTATTTTCTATTCTGATAGCAAGTAGTGAAGTTAAATATTTTTAATTCTGCAGTCCCAGATAATTTGCATCCAGGAATTCAAAATGAATTTGCAAAAGAGCTCTCGGAGCTAATAATGTTGATTTTTAATAACCCCTGGAGTTCTGAACACATCCTACAGGACTAGGAAAAGCTAATGTTGTACCGAAGTTTAAAAACATTTAAATACTTCCAATTTATCTCCTCTCTTGCAAAAAAAAAAAAAAGTCTTGCTCTCTTTCCCTGCTCCTTGCCAGTCTCTTTAATTTCTACCATACAGATGATGGGGGCTTGATTCTGCCTTCTCTTATATCAGAGGCAGCACTACTGTACTGAATGGAACTGCACAGATTCATAACTGATGAGAGAGAAAAGGCAGATGTTAGCTGTCTAATGTTAAAGGGAGCTTACTTGCATCCCAAACCCAGATGCGAGCCCCCCTGATTGCCAAGCTTTCAAGATGTTTGGATTCAGGCTTATGTCTATAAATTATGGAGGGGCTGGATGTGGGAGTCTTTGAACTGGCTTCATAACTGTCTAAAAGTAGCACCTTCTTCCTCCACAGACACGCTCCCTGTTTATATTTGACACCAAAGTTATTGACTAGGAACAACGATAATGTTTTATTGCTATTTATTTATTGCTGAGAGGAGATTTAAATACAGACGGGACAGAGAGCATGCTGTGGAATATGCATTTGCATCACATCTTGAGCACCCACAGTTACGCTAGAGATGTGTATTTCAATTATGTGACTTGTAAGCAGTACCCAACCCAGAAGGTGGGTGTTCAGGGTCTACCGAATGAGGGGTAACGCGACCACTATTACAAAGCTTACATGTTCTCTGGAAGATGTGGTAACAGCAAAAATAATCCATAACTGTAGGTAAGGACAACACTGCAAGTGTCCAATATGGAAATATCCCTTAGGAATGTTATCAACATTGCTTTCACACTCGTTGAATGAGCCTGTATCCACGGATGAAATGCAGCAGAAGCTATCTCCTACACAGTGTTGATACAGGATGTTATCCAGCTACAGGTGGTCTCTGCAGAGATTGTTCGCCCTGGCACACAGTCCGCAGATGACATCATCAGGTGATGTGTAGCATGAAAACAGATCAATCCTATCCAAGTAAAAGACTAACCACTGCCTAATATTCACAGACTGAAGCCACATGCATTCGGCAAATCCCAAGCCCAGGTGTTTCCACTTTTGGGATATATTCTTCCTTCTGGGCTGTTTCAAGAGGAAGGACTGTGCAAAGGAGTGCTGTGGGCAACACTGCTGTTGCTATGCACTATATTAGCTGTGTTGACCGTGTGTGTGTGCCTCCAAGGGGTCCCTGGAGTCCATAAAGGAGTGTAACATGTCATTGGCCTGATCTGAGAACACGGTTCTGCTGCCAAAAGGCAAGTCCTTGATGGCTTGCTGGTCATCAGGCGCTATTCTTGTTTTACAGCCAGGAAGCCCTCCACATAGTGACCACCCAGATCATCATCCTGTCTGAAGTATCTGCAACATCAAGGGTAGACAGCGGGGAAGTACTGGCCACCATGCAGTCGTCTTGGACAAATGCTCAAAACTCCTCAGGCAGCTAGTCCACAAATCTGGACAGAGCTCTCAAATTAAGGAAACCATATTTGGACAGCAAGACCCATTGATTGATGATCTGCATCTGTAGGCATGATGAATAGATTCTCCTGCCCAGATGGTCCAACCATTTGGGATTTCTGGCCTTAGGGGTGTATTTGAATCTGCCTTGACAAGCGCTGTTATTCACTGATGTTATGACAAGGGAATTCAGTGCTTTAGTCCCTGCACCAACTAGCCATTGATGGTACTCATGCTGGTGTGTTCCAGAAGGCTTTTATCAATACAAGGAGCGTGTCACTGATTGGGAAAGCAACTCACCCAGGGTCAGATGGAGGGCATACATGCTCCACCAATTTGTGCGTGTTCTCATGTGGGACTCTGCCTGAATGCTGAGGGGTGCAGATATGTGCCATAAAAGATCTCTGAATGCCTTAAGGTTGTCTAGTATGGAAAGGGACGATGAACCAGGCAGCATGGCATTGTCCGTAGGTGAAGGTGAGGCTCTTGAGTGAACCAAAGCTGGACCTTGCTCCCGGGATGACACACCAAGATGGGGCAATTTGCTCTGTGGGAGGAAGCTTGCTGATGCCTGGGCTCACAGCTGATCCACAGTCACCGCTGCTGATCTGGCAAGGGATCTCATCATTGATTGGCACAAGGAATGGGATCTCTGTGAGCAAGCAAGTGTCCCACGGAGTCTAAGGAGGCTACTGATGTGGATAGGGCATTGGGGGCCAGTAGGCTCTCGGCAAGGGATCTGCATCCTGATGACAAGGCGCATGCCAATCCTGGGAACCATAATGGTCCCTTAGCAATTGCTGAGTGATGCAGAGCAGGAAGATGAGGACCCCAACTCAGATGTGGAAAAGACCTGGGATCTCAGTGTTGGGAACGGAACTAGGGTGACCTGATATCCCAATTTCATAGGGACAGTCCTGATATTCAGAACTTTTTCTTATATAGGTGCCTTATACCCTGTCCCAATTTTTTACATTTGTTATCTTGTCAGTCTTAGCAGAGTGAAACCACAGACAGTGAGCAGGCGACGATCGGATTCATCCATTGCCCAAAAAGAGGCAGGAAGCAATGTATCAGATGAAGGCGATACTGCTGATACCGAGCGCGCTAGTGCCCAAGGCAGCATTTATCCCAGTGCGAATAGTGGTACCCGAGTGCCCGAATGTACCAACCTCAAGGATGGTGAAAGCCAACAGGGAAGCATCTGCAGCAGCAATTGTAGCGGGGCCAAGGAGCTTTCTGGAACCAAGGCTCCAAGGGCGAATTCTGGTACTGGCTCAACCCCAACTACACAATCAGAAGGGCTACTGAAGGTTCAGCCCTAGGGAAGTCTTGGACCCGTGGTAAGGACAAAACCAAAAGGCAGAGAAGGTCCACAGCTGCCTGGTATTCATGTGGTGCGTGGATACAGTCAGTACTGGCATCACCCCCATCAGTAAGAGATTCGACAGATGTCTGTAGGCTGGACCTGGAGTAAACAGTACAGAGTTTCTGACCTCCAGAGTCAGCATCAGGGAAGGGTCAGAGGCAATTGTGCCATCCTGGGCTGGCACTAGTCCCTTGCTGATCTGTGCTCTGCCTGCGGGAGGCAGGAGAGACACCCTGAGACCTGGATTGGTCTCAGTTGGTCATACAGGACCTCTTCCTTGGCACTGTCAATGGGGAACAGCTCCTCCGTCACTTCAGGGCAGTGGAGTGACTGGGCAGCAGTGTTCTCAGAGCCCAAGGACAATCTTCAGCTCAATGAGGGCCTTGGTACCAGATCAGGCTGCATGTCCTGTTTGAGCAGGTGCTGCTTGAGGGGTAGGTTCTGAACCTTTTCTTGAATTATCTAACAGTGCTCTTCAAGGTGGGGATTGCTGCTGGGGATCACTCCTCCACATGATGGACAATTGCTTCAACTCATCGGGGAGCCAAACTATAACAACCTACACTGGCTGCCAACTACCAAGTACCTCATTATGTACAACAAAACTAGACTCAGATGAATTGTCAGGCTGTGAGACTACAACCATTCAGAGTGTTCACTGCAACCAAGAGTGCCGAAAAGGAACTGAGGTGTGTCGACAATGCGTCCTACAGCCACTACTCCTTCTGTGGGCACCACTTTTCAACAAGTACCGTAAGGCAAAATCTTTAGCTGTGGTGCACGGGGGGGCACACACCTAAGTGAAACACATCTCCATCTACTTGAAGAAGAACTTAGGGTCTCGCCTGGCAGGCAGAGTAGAGCTCTCTTGTGAGAAAGTCATCATATGTGGAGCTGACAGGTCCAGAAGTTCAAGATCATTTTCTAGTGATCTGAGCAAATCAATTTACTGTTTCAAGATGAACATGGAAGCCCTTGACAACACTTTAGAGTGCAATCAGTCAGCTACCTTTTTATTTGGTAACTGCTACAGTATTCACACTAGTCGTTACTCCAAGTATAATGGGCTGATGCATGGATTTCCCCCTCTGCCCATTTAAATGCACAGAAGAGTTTCCTAAATGCTTTAGTAAGACCACAGATTACAGTGTTTGGACAGCGCCCAGCCCTAGGCTTGCACCGCATGCAATCCCAACAGTGACACAGAGCAGAGCCATGCAGGAGAACCAAGCTGTGGCCAGGCTGACGGAAACCCTGAATGAACTGACAATTTTATCAGCACTCCAGACCCAGGGAGCCCAGATGCCATGTGTGACACAGGATCACAATTTGCCTATTTACTGGCCTGACTTGCCTTGGCTGCCTAATGTTTGCAGAACAGCAAGGGGCTTTTTATCCAGCTCTGCCTGTTCAAGGGAGCCAGCTCCTTCCTTTCCCTTGCAGACCTGGCAACAGTTCTCTACCCCCGGCACCCATCAGCATGGTGCTTACGCATTTCATGGACTTTGATAAAGGTATCTTCACAACTCCCTGTGCTTTGTGATCTGCACTAGCCTACTGAGTTCCAGGTGGAGATCCAAAGTGCCTCAGGTTTGGAGCCTGGTTACTTAAAAAACCCTGTGCCAAAGTGCTGGTTGCGAGCAGTGGAGCTTCTGCCATGAGGACAGCATGTTCCCCATGGAGATGCTGGCCCCTGGAATTCCCTACCCCCTGCTGCACAAGAGCCTGCATTTGTTGGTCTTCTGGACATAATATAAGCACGGTATTTTTCCCCAGCATTCGGAGAAAAGACTTTGCTTGTTGGCAGGCAGCTGCTGTTGTCATTATTGGGGCAGTTTTTAACCAATTTATCTTATGAGCTTTCACAGCATTCCTTGGCTGTGACACATCAAAGGGCGGAGAGCTGGGGTGAGCACTTAGTTATTATTATACACAGAGATGAATAACCTGCCATCTATGTATTCCAGGCTACATCTTCCTTGTGCTACCTCAGACAGCGTGCAGGGCCTTGGCACCAGAGCAGCATTCCAGGGCAATAAGCCAGCTGCCTCCGGATTATGGATTTTATTTGCACTTGCTGCAGTTTCAGGCCAGGCAGCAGAGTCCAGCTTGTGCTGCAGGCCCTCAGCACATCTCTGGATTTGGCTCCATGTTCCTTAAGTTCCAGGATAGGCTCTCAGACACCTTGGTGCTAAGCAGCATGAAAACCCTGGCCCAGAGAGAAGAGTAACTCTACTTCCAAGCTCAAGCTATTTATTAGAGGCAAGGGGTTACTGTGATGAAGCCCTCTTGCTGACCCTCCCACCAGCTGTCCTGTATCCTCTGTGGAGTGGCTGCCACTGCGGCTCCGGGCCATGCAGCATAGATCACAGAGAGAGCCAACGCAGAGCAGGGAGCACAGGGCTCTGTGGGATGACTGCAGATCATGTGCACTCACCCCTGCTGCCTGATCCCAGGGCTTCGGTGTCTGGTGGTGGGAGCCAGGGAACAGGGGAGAGACCAAAGCCTGGTGGGGCACGTGTGCATGCAGGGAAAAGTGTGTGCGTGCACAGATGCATTCTGAGTGTGGGTAGGGATTCCTCACTGAGGGGAGGTGGAGTGGGATGTTCTCAGCTTAGGAGAAATTTGGGGATTCTTCTAAGTGGGTGACAGGGCAAGATTCTGATCCAGGAGAGGATGGTGCTGGGGGGAGGGCGGTACAGAGACATTTGGAGCACTCACAGCTTCAAGAGATGAAAAATTGTGACTCAGTTCTCCTCAAAATCATGAGATTTTTTCAGGTCAGTCTCTTGATCGTTGAACTCCCCCGTCCTATCCCATCCCCTCCTCCAGGCAGGCACAAGTGACAATTAGTGTCTCTGACTCTCCCACGTGTACAGGAGAAGGCGATTTCGACACCTTCTTCAGAAGCATTCACCCCACATCTGACCCCCTCCTGCCCAGCAACTAATTCTGTCCCTTAAGTCCCATCTCTACACAACATCCTTCAAGGCAGATCCCCTCCACTCAGTTCAGTCATCAGCTCCCATCATCACTCCATCAACTTCCACTCTCCTCACTTCAACTCCCGAGGAGTCCCAAAACCATAGTTCAGCCTCTCCTCTGCTCTTTGTATGGTCCATCACCTTCCCCAGGCCCACAGGAACTGCAATGGGGTCCGCTCTCCCACTTTTCAGGCTGAGACCAGCAGCCCTAGCCCACATGGGACTGGGCTGCCAGCAGGACCCCTGGCTGATGGGGACTGGCTGAAAGCAGGAGCCCCTCCTCACAGGATCCCTGACAAGATGAAGGGGTTGGCAAGAGCTCCTTTCTCCACCCACGTCCTCTAATTAAACACTACCTAGTTACACACTATGGCGATGTCCCAGTGTTTCACTCAGAACATATGGTCAATCTGCAGAGTGTGTGGTACCTGCCCCCCACCAGCTATTCTGGGCAGAAAAGAGGCAAGGATTTATGACAGTTTTTGGAGGGGTTGCCACATCTCTTGCAAGGCTGTCTGAGGACAGTTTCTGCTGCTGGCTGTGTGCTCCTAATCACACCCTATATGAGCCAGAGGATCCTCTGTATCCATCTGATTTAGAGAGAAGCAAAACTAAATTATTATAATTTTTAAAAGCCCACATTGTTTTGCTAGTTTTCTCAGATTGTGTGTTTTCTCACGTGGCTCATCCCAAAGCTCTCTCCTACCACCTATTGGACAAAATCAGTCAACACAGGCATAGTTTCACAAAGGCCAGTACAGTAATTGTGTAATGCTATGAAGAACAAGGCCTAGATACTTAAAGATATCTGGGTGATTAAGCCTCAGATTTAGGTGCCTGAGTTGTAGTGTGAGGCACTACTGAGATCCAAAAAACACCTACTTCGCTACCACCAAGTCCTGCAGGTGCTTAAATTCACCTGGCACCCAACATTTCACTGTGAAAGTTCCCTACCTGCCTAAATTTACACATCTGGATTTTGGCACTTCTGCTTAAGCTTGATCTAGGAACAGGGCAAAGATACCTGCAGGAACATACCCAAGTGGCCCGATGTGGCAGGCATGCTCAGAAGCCCAGGATTCTGTGACTATGCAACTTTGGTCCAGAGCTCTGACCCCAACAGCCTGCTAGAAACCCACAAGCCTCAGCCACTCCGACCCGCAGATTGGTCATCTACAGGATGAGGCCCAAAGCACACAGGTATCAGAGGTTTCCAATGAAAAAATAGTAAGAAGTTTTAACAGTGGCAAAACAATACATTTTCCCCACATCTTGTTCTTGGAAATGGCCAGTTCAGTTTTGTTGGAACTACCCAAAAAACTTCAGCCTATGGCAGACACCAGGAAAGGAGAATTTTATCCTAAACAGTTGAAGTCTGGTGACATTACAAAGAACCAAAAATGGGGCCTTATAGTAGGAAGTGTCACATAAATTTACTTAAGCTGCCAGCTCCACTACTGACTAACTGAAGAAGTGGGATAAAAATCATGGGCCAAACTGTCCTTCAGAAGGTTAGGTAAATTCAATCTGAGACACACTGGCTCCTCACCTGTCTACTGACACTGCTCTCACTGGGGACCTCAGTGACCTCTTTCTGGGCCGACCTCAGAGCTTTATTCTGTCTACATCCACCTCTGCTCTTTTCACTCAGCAATCCCCTCCTTAGCTCTCTCTTTTCCTCCCAGCTTTCCAAAACTACATCCTCTCCTGATTTCCCTCCTAGCTGCCTGGCAGTTTCTTCTATTTCCATTCTGGTGGATCCTCCTCCATCTGCTCTGTGGGATATCCCAGTGCTACGCCCCTTGCCTTCTGCTAGTCTCACTTGACTTCCTGTCTCTCACCAGCTCACCTGGTTCAGGTATACGCTGCTGACTCACAAATCTCTCTTCACCACTAATGTTTCTCCTTCCACTCAATTTCCTAGCTTGACCTGTGTCATTGATCTCACCTCTTTGATGCCCTGTCATCATTTAAGCCCAATCTATATTTACAGTGGCAATTGATGGCAGATACCCAATGCACGTAAAATACCTTGCATATCTGCTAACAACTTACTAAGCAGCCACCATGTGTAGGCTAAGCCGACCACAAATGCCTTGTGGTCAGCTCTCCAGCAACTCCACTTCTGGGGCTGGAGTTGCTAAGGCGACTTCCAGAGCAATTCGCCGGGTTTATACTCACTGCTGAATCGCACCCAGAAGATTGTGTTGACAGCAAAGATTTTGCTGCCATCAGACATAAGATTAACATGCCTGAAATCAAGCTCCTTCCCTTCTTTCCCAGATATTCATCACTTCCCGCCTTCTCTGTCAGTGTTGACAACACCCCATCATCCACAATCTTGTGATTACTCTTTCCTCCTCCCTTTTCTTTCCCCCATAATCCAAATTCTGCTGCTGCTTCCCTATTATCTCACCAGGAATATCTGTTTCTTTCCATCCCAACAGTGTCATCTCTTATTCCAGCCCCCATTACATCAGCACACTCCTTTCTCTCTGGCTTCCCGAATGCTGCTACCAAACATTAACGCCTGCCTCACACTCACCAGCCTGAGTGGACTTCCGCCTGGCTTTCTTGATCTCCTCTTCTGTCTTGTTGCTGAGTTTTATCTCCAGCTGCTGGGTTTTCATTTCCAGATCCTTCTGCCGCTCTGTCAGGGCTTTCCGGGCCTTTGAACAAAGCACACCATACACAAGAACTTCCAGCTGCTTCATGATGCCTATGGATTATGTATCCTCCCAAAGTAAATCATCCCAGTACAGAAAGCAAGTGTTCTGTAGTGATGTGCAGACTGGGGACATTTTGTGTTGCTCCAAGTGTCCTTTAAAGCCCATTTCTCATTAGCTTCAGCCAGCCCTTCTCACCAGTGACTATGCTGGAGGACACACAATTCTTTGTGCAAAACAGGATGACAAATGGAAAGCTGAGGGAAATGTCCCTCCTGATTTAGATGTAAAGCACTCTATGGGGTAATGATGCTAACAAGACACCAAGCGGCACAGAGTCCTTCATAGGCTGCTCTTGATGCCTTTGTGTTTGCGTGACAAGCCACAAATACCAGGTGCCTGGACAGGCAACTTCATAAGAAAAATACAACAATTTTTAAGAACCCAGGTATTACCATAAATTCAATGACCAATTAAAGCTGAGTGAAATGTTCTGGATGAATCATTTAATTGCCAAAAAATGCCGTTTTATGTCAAGTGAAGCTATTAATGAATACAACAACTGAGTCTCCCATATTGTAGGTGAGTCCTTAGTCACTTGACTAATGTGTACTGGGGGTGGGTCTCTAAATCTCAGCTGTTGAAACTGTTCCATTCTGCACAATTAATCAAATATTCATTGCTGCAGAGACTGGAACTCAAGTGTCCCCCAGCCCATCGGCTTTACAGAGTCATTCTCTTACTTTCTCTGGCTCAAAGGATATTTAAATACTTTATACAAAGTGCAAGATCTTTACCAGGAGTGAATCAGGGAATCCCACCCCTTAACATCCTATATAGCCCAGTGGTTGGAGGTTTTGGTTGTAACACAGGAAACCAACTTCAAATCCCATATTGTGGATTCTATGGAAATGAAGCATGAATTTGAGCCTCACACTTTAAAAGCAGGTGTCCTGACCACTGATTTATAGCATCTGGACGGGGCCACCTTTCCTTCAATGGTTTTGTGAATGACATTTCCAAATTGCCTTTGCAAAGTGATCTGAAATGCTCAAAATATAAACAACACATTCATATGACCCAAAATGAATTTTTGTTTCTTTTGCTGGGGAAACCAAAGCATTTTCATTTTGGGTGGCTCTGAAATGAACTGGGGCTGGGTTTTTGGTTCAACCAGCAAACTGAACTGGTTATCACACAGCTCTAGCCCCCAAGCCTGAGGACTCATGCTACAAGGGTTAGCGATGAAAAACATCACAGTCATTTGACATTCCTGATTTCTGCCCTCTCACCCAAGGGTTTATATTAGGGACACAAAGGCCTCTCCACTTTTCCCCAGTTACCTCTGGGGGCTGACTGGTTGGTGCCCCTATCTCAAGGGGCTACCAAGGGGGACACTGCCAACCCCAATTCAACAGATGTACACTAGGATCACCAGGGGAAGAGCTGCTGCCCTCCCTACATAGTGCAGCCGTGTCAGCAGACTGAAATTTGGTGGCCAAGGGTGTGAGGCGTTTCCCTGTCATGAACAGAGACCCTGCATTAAAACTGCTGAGCAGGGTCAGTTTGGGGATTGATGGGAGATAGGACAGACAGGGAAGCCAATGGGTCTGTTATTCCTGTCATGGGACACAGGAGTAGGTAATGTTCAATGAAACTAAAATGTGGCAAATTCAAAACTGATAAAAGAAAATATTTGTTCACGCAGAGTATAATTGGACTGTGAAACTCACTGCCACTGGATGCCACTGAGTTCAAGAACTTCTCAAGATTTGAAGGCGACCAGACATTTTTTGTAATACAAAAATATCCAGACAGAAGGTTGAAAGGCTTACAAAAATCTGACTATGAGGAGCTAAGGGCAGGCTTTGATGGGGGAGTCATTACTCCACTTCTGCTGCTTGGGGTGCTGGCGCCTTCCTCTGCAGCAGCAGTTTCTGGCCACTAATGCAGACAGAGTCCTGGACTAAATGGTCCTCAGGTCTGATGCAGCCTGGTAAGGCTGACAGTCCGACGACAGGAAAGCACAACACTTGGGGTTTTTGTCATAGTTTCTTGTCCGTGCCCTTGCAATAATTGAGAGTAATTTTAGGAACAGGTCCAATGGATAAAGTTCTGCCTGGGGATGCAGCAGATCTGCTTTCAATTCTGGCTCAGCCATGGGCTTCCTGTGCAGCCTCAGGCAAGCTCCTCAAACTGTTCTGTGGCTCAGCTGCCCTCTGTATGACAGGGACAACATTTCTGTGCACCACAGCCGTGTGGTCAGGATAAAATCCATGAATGATTCTGAAGCCCTGACACTACCATGAGGAAAGCAGTGTGACTACATGAGCAGATAGTCCAAATTAAAAAGAATCATCTCCAGCCATCAATGGAGCAAACCAAACACTCAGCTCTCACAAAACTGTCCATTGAAAGAAAAATTGTTGGGAGAACTGGATTCTTTCAATGTGACAAAGGCTTTCAGAATGCAATTCAGAATGGGTTCTTTCAATGTGACAGATGAATTTCTATACAAGAAGGCTTTCAGAATGGAATTCAGAATGAGTTTAATCAACAGAGTGCTTTATACTGGCATGTTACTATTTAGCTGAGGCAAAATATAAAGCTAAACAGCCGAGGGGGGAAAGTGTAGCATTTACCTGCCTAGAAAAGGGTTCTTTGGAGTCTGTTTAAGACCAGAGTAGTTAAAAATCATGATTCAACATTAACTTTTAAATTAAAATAATTATTTTTTAAATATAGATAGCATTCATTTTCTTTGCATGCTGCTTGTTCTTTACTGTCTTTCTATTTTATATCCTTCCTTTGTAAATCTGGATGATGTCTTGTACTTTTCTAATTGCTATAGAATTTCAGTGGTTTTTTTTTCCTGCTTTCTTTTTCTAAAATTTTAACCTGATGCTGCAGTAACGAAATTTTAATTTAGTCTTCTAAATTGTTAATCTGATTTAAATTAACATTTTTGTAAAAAATCAATTGGATTTAAACTGTTCCTGTGTGTTAACAAAACTAATTTATGAGTGTAAATACTGCAACTGTACGTGCAGATGAGGAAACTGTATCCTACTAGCCACCTGTAACTAGATGTACCCTGTCTGTACACACCAGTGCTGAGATTACCTAAACACACTGATTAGGCATGTGTCTTGCACAAGCTGTTGCCCATTTAGTTAAAAATCAGGCCAACACACTCTGATCCCAATAATGTATTTGAGATTTTAACCTAATTTGGAAGCTGACTGATATTACTGCGTGTGTTGAGTTACATACAGCTCTGGAGCAATGCTCTCTGCACTGGCTTCACAGGCAATTACTGGTGGGTTAACTTTGCAGCTTTGAAAGATTTTGAGGGAGAAGTATCTGATGTTGAGCTTTGCTGGCCAGGCCACAGGAGGGCACTGAAGCTGTTTGTAATAGAGTCTGGGAGAGGGTTGTCTCCTTTGCTTGTGTCAGGCTGAGCAGATGCCACCCAGCAGTTCTGTATTTCTTTTCAGATCAATTAATTACATTACTCTGCTGGATAAATGCTTGCTTCAGACATGCGGGGTTTAAGAATTCAGCATAGTTGGGAAAAATGCTTTCCATGCAAGCAGTGCTAAGTGACAGTTTTCCATATGTTGTGTCCCTGGGCGTTTGGGCAGACCATGCGATCTGCACTCCAGCCTGTGTCAAAATAAAGGTACTAGTTTGATTGTGTGAGACAATGTTGTTTATTGCCAGTCCCTGTGAGAATGTTCAGCAGGGATGTAACAGACAACACCCAAGTCATTCGCAGCACTGTGTGTCAGCTTCATCCAGGACTTAAAGACTGCCAGCACCGGGCTCTTACTGCACCTCCACCAGTCTGAGTCAGTCAGGAGAAGTCGTGGGATGCAGATGGGGGACAACCTCAGCTATCTGCCAGAAGTGCACATAGAACTGGCCGAGCAATTTTGCTGGTGACCTTAGGTGACCAACATCAGATTGACACCCCTGCCATGCCCTGTAATTCAATGTAATAATAACATCTCTAAACTAGACACTGCCTCCATGGTTTCCTATGAATAACTTTAGGAGTCTAACCCAGAGGCCACACTGCCTCTGACAGAATCTTCTCCTATGCAGTTAGAAGCTAAAGAGAAGCATACCAGCAGTTGTTCTTTCTTGTGTCCCAGATGATGATATCCAACCAAATCCCATTCTGTTTCACTCTCTGCTCTTACCTTTTCTACTGCTGCGTAGCGACTAGCGAGCTGCTTCCGTAAATCTGTAATGTGGTGGTCATATTTCTTCATGTCTTTCTTAAAGTTCTCTCTGAAGTTAAGGAGGGGTTTCTCCACCTCACTCTGGAGCTGGGAAGGACAACAGAAGGTAGCATTGAGAAGTGCTAACAGTCAAGCACTGACCAGTACCATACCATGACCAGAAGCCTGTGAAGTTACACCGGAGTTACAAACTGACTGGTCAATCAAACACCTCATTTGGAACTGGAAGCATGCAATCAGCAGAGACAGAGAAAAAGAAAAGAAAATACAATATAAGCCCTGTGTTAAATGTAAACTACTAAAAGTTTAAAAGAATTTTACCAGAGAAGGAAATTGTTTCTATGGTTGTTTTATTTAAATTAAGATGGTTAAAAGCAACATTTTTCTTCTGCATAACAAAGTTTTAAAACTGTATTAAATCAACATTTTGTTGTAAATTTCTGAAAGACAAATCGTAACATTTTGTTCAGAGTTACAACATTTCAGAGTTAGGTGCAACATCCATTCCTGCACTGTTTGCAACTCTGAGGTTCTAAAGTACTTGTTTGGGAATAAATTGAAAAATACTATATCTTTTTTTTTTTTGTCTTTTTACAGTGCAAATATCTGTAACAAAAATAAAGTGAGCACTGTACACGTTGTATTTTGTGTTGTCATTGAAATCAATAGATTTGAAAATGCAGAAACATACAAATATATTTGTAATACATGTAAATTGGAACTCTATTATTGTTTAACTGTTTATTATTATCAAAAGTGCAATTAATCATGGCTATTTTTAATCTAGTTCATTTCTTTTGTGGTAAATCAGTTAACTGTGATTAATTAGGCATACAAAGATAGCGCTCCGGACTGCAGGGGTAAAATCGGAAAGGCCAAAGGACAATTGTAGTTGCAGCTAGCTTGGGATGTGGATAACAGGAAGGGGTTCTACAAGTGTGTCAGTTACAACAAGAGGATCAGGGATGGCGTAGGTCTCTTACAGAATGGGGCAGGGATCCTCATGGTGGAGGATACAGAAAAGGCTGAAGTGGTCAATGCTTTTTTTACTTCAGTCTTCACAGGAAGGGCCAAGTCCCAGCCCATTACACTGGGTATGGCAGACCGGAGAGAAGAAGAGAGGCCCTTGGTGATGGAAGGTCAGGTTATGGACTGCTTAAAGCAGCGGAATGTGCACAAGTCTATGTGGCTGGATGAACTGCATCCAAGGGTGCTGACAGAGTTGGCCAATGAGATAGCAGTACCACTGGCTATTATCTTTGAAAACTTGTGGTGAACAGGGAAGGTTGTGGAAGACTGGAAAAGAACATATATAGTACCTATCTTCAAGAACGTGAAAAAGGAGGATCCGGGGAATTACAGACCTGTCAACCTCACCTCAACCCCTGGAAAAATCATGGAGCAGGTTCTCAAAGAATCCATCCTGAAACACTTGGAGGAAAACAGAGTGATCAGGAACAGTCAGCATGGATTCACCAAGGGTAAATCATGCCTGACCAATCTCATTGCCTTCTATTATGAGATGACTGGATTTGTGGATGCGGGAAGAGCCGATGACGTGATATACCTCGACTTTAGCAAGGCTTTTGATATTGTTTCCCACAGCATTCTTGTTGGCAAGTTAAGGAAGTATGGGTTGGATGTGTGGACTGTAAGGTGGCTAGAAAACTGGCTAGATCAATGGTTTCAGAGAATAGGAATCAATGGCTCAATGTCTAGTTGGCAACCAGTAATGAGTGGTGTGGCCTAGGGGTTGGTCCTGGGGCCGGTTCTGTTCAACATTTTCATTAATGATCTGGATGATGGAATAGACTGCACACTCAATAAGTTTGCAAATGGCACCAAGCTGAGGGGAACAGTAGATGCACTGGAGGGCAGCAACAGGATTCAGGTAGACCTAGACAAATTGGAGCAGTGGGCCACAAGAAATCTCGTGAGGTTCAACGAGGACAAGTACAAAGTCCGGCACTTGGGACGGAAAAACCCCATGCACTGCTACAGGCTGGGGAGCGATCAGCTAACTAGCAGCACTGTAGAAAAGGACCTGGGGGTCCTGGTGGATGGGAAGCTGGATATGAGTCAGCTGTGTGCTCTTGTTGCCAAAAAGGCCAATGGTATACTTGGCTGCATGAGCAGAAGTGTTGCCAGCAGACTGAGGGATGTGATTATTCCCCTTTGTTTGGCACTGGTGAGGTGGCATGAGGAATACTGCGTCCAGTTTTGGGCACCCCACTACAAAAAGGATGTGGACAAATTAGAAAGAGTCCAGTAGAGGGCAATAAAAATGATCAAGGGGCTGGAGTACAAGACTTACGAAGAGAGACAGAAGGAACTAGGCTTATTTAGCCTGCAGAAGAGAAGACTGAGGGGGGATTTGATAGTAACCTTCAACTACCTGAAGGGGTACTCCAAGGAGGAGGGAGCTCGGCTGTTCTCAGTAGTAACAGAGGACAGAACAAGGAGCAATGGTTTCAAGTTACAGCTGGGAAGGTCGAGGTTGGATATTAGGAAAAGCTTTCTTACTAGGAGGGTGCTGAAGCATTGGATTGGGTTACCTAGGGAGGTGGTGGAATCTTCATCTTCATCTTCAGAGACATTTAAGGCTCAGTTAGACAAAACCCTGGCTGGGATGGTTTAGTGAGAGTGGTCCTGCTCTTTTGCAGGGGGCTAGACTAGATGACTTCATGAGGTCCCTTCCAACCCTATGATTCTAGCTAGCCCTGCTTTTAATATGATTTTGTATATAGTTTATATTATTGTAATTCTTCATTGTTAAACCTAGAAGCCCCAGCTCCATTTAGATAAATAATAAATACATAGCTCCTTGCCCCACCAACATTACAACTTAATAATGGGTTCTAATATGCTGGGTTCACTTTTTCACTTAAAAGCAAGATTCAACCTTTTTGTTTTGTATGAAAAACACAGTGCATATTTCCCACTTTTTCTGTACATAATCTATAAATCAAAACTGATTTTTTTTTTCATGGAGATTTTCACTTAAATTGGTCACTTCATTTTTGAGTTAAAATTAATTTTAAAACGGGACCTTTAAGAAATATCTACTGTGACTTTCTTTATTGGACCTTTTCTGCTAACAAATGGATCCCTCAGCTTTCCCATAATTAAAACAATTTGCCAGTTATTTTCAAATGTACATTGAAAGAAACTAGGTTGCAAATAAGGAAAGTTAACTGTTTTTTTCTCCACATCTTTCCCATTATAATTACAATTTTTCCTTACTCAAAATGGCTCTAGAACCACATTGAATAAGTGATGGGAGCAAGATTAGCGCTGGAGATTACCAAAAATAAAAGGACATACAGGTAGATTAGTCATCCAGCGAAAGACCAGAAGAATGATAAGTAATGTTCCCAAGAAAATCAGTTAACAGAACAGAAATTAAAAATGGTGTACTTTAAGCAAACCCATTATATTAAGTAGACAACATTTCAATGCTGAGGATCAAGACTCCTTGGTTCTGTTCCCAGCTCTGGCAACAGAGTAAAGTCTAGCAGGTTAGAACAGTGTCTACAGAGAGCAAAGGTATACACACTGATCTCCTTAGTACTCTCAGGTGTTTGTCACTTGGACCACCTGTTTATGGCTATGTCTACACTGGCAAGTTAGTTTGAATTAAGGAGGCTTAATTAGAACTTGTTAACTTCCAAAGGGATAGCCGTGTTAGTCTAGTCCAGCAAAAAAAACAAGGAGTCTTGTGGCACTTTAAGACTAACAGATTTATTTTTCGCATGAGCTTTCGTGGGAGAAAATCCCACTTCATCAGATGCTTTTTGCCCGTCTACATCAGGTTTTCCTTAGTTCGAACTAATGAACGCTTAGTTTGAACTAGTAAAATCTGCTGGTTAGTTCGAACTAAGGAGTGAAGATTATGAGTAACCCTGAGTTCAAATTTAGTAAATTTGAACTAAGGGAAATTAGTTCAAATTAACAAAGTGGACTAGTTCAAATTAATGTTAGTTCAAATGAGTACACATTGTTAGTTCGAACTAATCAGTCCAAGATTAGTTCGAACTAACTTCAAACTTGTTAGTTTGAACTAACAAATTCAAACTAACTTTTCCTAATGTAGACGTAGCCTATGTTCTTATTTTCCTTATGAATATCCCCCAAAGGCTAGCCCAGTAACAAGCTCCAGGCAAATGCTTTTTGTGAGCAAAGATGCTTGCAGATTACCTTGGAGGAAAATTTGAGATGAACCTCTGCCTCATCAGCCAGACTCTTCTTCAGCTGGGCCCAGGCCTCTCCTAGGGTGCTGAAAAACACAATGCATCACTGCTCAGTGCCATGATCTCTTGTCTTGTACCTGAGCATAGCCCCCACTGGAATTCACGAGACAACCTTTCATCTGTGCAGTGTCCTTCAGTATCAAACTCTGCATTGTATCCTACTCAGCATACTAACGGATGCACCTCCTCCAATGTTCAGAAAATACCATCAGTTCTCACCACTCAGATTTCAGATGCACAACTTGGCCAGGTCCCTTCCTCATAGAATTCCCTGTCATCAGCTAATGGAAAAATGTGCAATCATTATAATCTTCTATCACCTACAATGTTAAGAAACCCTGAGCCCATAGACCTCTATGTACAAATGTGGTTTAGCTATGGATCTGCTTCACAGCCCTCAGACCTGTTGTTAAGGACACGTACAACCACAGACATTGTCACACAAGCAGGCAAACCAACAAACTCTGCACCGTGTCCCACATTCCATCATGAAGTGATGGAAACGAAAGAGGCTATGGAAACAGACATCCAACTATAGGCAGTCAAGAGAAGAATAGTAGCCAAGTGGCCAGATGACAAAATGTCAAGTTACAGTAGGATCAGCTCAGTATTTTCAAAGTGACAATGCAATAAGTGTGTAGAATGGAATCAGATTTTGAGAACAGAGAACCATTGTCCCTGCCTTATTATATAAAGATGATATGCAAGAAATTCACACCTCACACCAGACACTGATAGCTGTCTGAGAAAGGCTCAAGAATGTGCTTTCCAGACACAACTCTGCTGCTGATCCCACCTGCACAGAACCTTAAGACAGAACTCACACACACCCCCAGGAACACCCCGTCTCACACTCGGAGCCAGCACTCAGAGGTCAGTACTGAATCAGAACAAGTGTTGTCCAGTTTGTAGGTATGGTGTTATATGATGAATGCATGTGGTGTCACATCTGTTTCTTTCACTGCTGGAAGCAGAAGGAAGCTCTTTGTGAAGCTGTGGAGTCTCTCACTGCCAATAGAAAGGTGCTGGGTTGTGTTCAAACACAAATATGAGATGTGCCATCACTTAGCTTTGTTTGGAAGTGTTTGCACTGGGGGCTGTCACACTTACCTCACTTTAACCCCCCTTAAATGGTTTTTGGTCATGAAATGAATTGCTCTAAAAGGATTTATAGTTCAAGACCACAGTGGGGAAATGAACTCCTAGCTTGCCTGTGCTCTAGGTCCCAAATGATTCTCCTTGTTACAATATTAAACCCCAAAATAATAATGTTTCAAGTTTTGCCCAGTTGTTCTTAAATATACACCAGCCCTACCAATCAGTGGAATAAACTCTTCAAAAGATTCTACCTCCCAATAACAGAGCCAGGATAAACGGCTGAAAGACCACTGCTTTACTGAGGGTCTCAGGAGAAGAGGTAGGGGGAATCCCTTTTGTTCAAGGGCTCCTTACCCTTCTTCTTGAGCAGCCAATGAGTTCTGAGAGAGTTTGGACAAATTCTTGGCATATTCTTCTTCAATCTTTATTCTACAGAAAACAAACAACAGTAAAATATATTAAACATGGATGAAATCACCACACAGCAAAGTAAATCTTCAGCTTTTCCAGATACTTCAACAGGAGTATTCCTTTCAATGTCTTACATAAGCAACTTGTGCAACTCATTGAGGCAAGACACTGTTGACACGTAAGAACTGCCACATTGGGGCAAACCAATAGTCCTTCTAGCCTAGTATTCTGTCTTCAGGAATGCTTCTGACGCAACTGCAAATGATCCAGTGACCACTGTCCAATACCATCTTCTGACAGTTGGAGATTTGGAGACACACAGATCATGGGGTTTGCGTTCCTGACCACCTTGACAAATAGTCAGTGATGAACCTATCCTCCATGAATTTATCTATTTCTTTTCTGAACCAATTATATTTTTGGCCCACACAACACCCCATGGCAGTAAGTTTCAAAGGCTGACTGTATATTGAGTAAAGAATCATTTCTTTTTGTTTCAAATCTGCTGCCTATTTATTTCATATAGTTCTTGTATTATGTGAAGGGGTAAATAATGCCTCTTGATTCATTTTCCCATACCATTCATGATTTTATAGACTGCTAACAGATCCCTCTCTCTTTAGTCCAAAAAGAACTGTCTGAGTATTTATACTCTCTCCTCATACAGAAGTTGTTCTGTACCCCTACTAATTTGTATTGTCTTTCTTCTTACCCTTTCCAACTCTTTATTTATTTATTTACTTACTTACTTGAAATAAGACAACTAGATCTGTGTGTAGTATTTAAGGTGGGGGATATGATGGATTATCTACTGGCATTATAAGAGCACTAAAATGCCATACTAAATTAAACCAGTGGCCCATGTAGCCCAAGGCACTATCTTCTAATAGTGATCAGTGCCAGATTCTACAGAGGGAATTAACAGAACAGGACAACTATTGAGAGTGACTGCATCCACTGCTGTCCAGTCCCAATTTTTGGCAGTCTGAAGGGTAGGGACACCTAGAGCATGAGAGCATTATGACATTTCTGTTTTATTAACTATTTTTTTTAAAACTACAACTGCACATTAAGCGGAACTATCTGTGATGTTTCCAAGAACTCTTTCTTGAGTGTTAACAGATAATTTAGACCTCATTACTTTGTGTGTGTAATTGGGATTTTTTTTTCTGATGTGCATTACTTTGCCCCTACCAAATTGATTTTCATCTGCCATTTTGTGACCCAGCCATCCAGTGTAGTAAGATCCTTTTGTAACTCTTCACAATTAGCTTTGCACTTAAGCTTGAGGAATTCCGTTTCATATACAAATTTTGCTACCTAACTGTTCACATCCTTACCCAGGTCATTTATGAATATGTCTAGATGTCTTCAAGTTACCAGGGTCTGATGACATACATTTGACAATAGTCATGGGAACTGACTGAAGAGATATCTGAGTCATTAGCAATTATCTTTGAAAAGTCATGGAAATCATGGAAGAGATTCCAGAGGACTAGAAAAGGGCAAATATAGTGCTACTCTATAAAATGAGAAGTAAGGACAACCCAGGAAACAACAGAGCCAGCCAGATTTCAGTACCTAGAAAGATAATGGAGCAAATCATTAAGAAATCAGTTTGCAAACACTGATAATAACCATCACTCAGCATGGATTTGTCAAAAAACAAATCATGTCAAACCAGCTTAATAGCTTCCTTGGGCAGTGTAACAACTCTTAGGAATGGGAGGAAGCACCAGATGTGGTATATCTTGAATTACAAGGTTTTTGATACTGTCTCACATGACCATTGCATAAACAAACTAGAGAAATACAACCTAGACAGAACTACTATAAGGTGAGTGCATAACTGGTTGGTAAACAGTTCCCATAGAATAATCAATGGTTCACAGTCAAGTCAGAAGGGCATATCAAGTGGGGTCCCAAAAAGATCAGTTCTGGATCTGAGACTATGCTATCTTCATAAATGATTTAGCTAATGGCATGACAGGACACTTAGAAAGTTTGTAGATGATACCAAGCTGGAGGGGGCGGCAAGTGCTTTCGGTGGACAGGATTAAAATGCAAAATAATCTGGACAAATAAGTCAGAAGCAAACAGAATTAAATCCAATAAGGACAAATAAATCCAATAAGGACAAATGCAAATACAAAATGGGAAATGATACCCTATGAAAGAATGTTGCAAAAAGAGATCTGGGCTTCATAGTGGTTCACAAACTAACATAAGTCAATAGTGTTGCAAAAAACACTGTTGCAAAAGAGGGATATATTTTGGTATATATTGGAGGACCATGGCAAGCAAACCACAAAAATTCTTCTGCTCTACTCTGTGCTGATTAGGTCTCCATTGTGTCAAATTCTGGGAACCACATTTCAGGAAAGATGTGGATGAACTGGAGAAAGTACAAAGAAGAGGGAGGAAAAAAAAGATCAAAAGTCTAGAACAAACGTGGCCAAACTGTGGCTTGCGAGCTGCATCGGTTTAGATGAAAGAGGGGTAGTCATGTGTTTTCTTCTCTTCTCTCTCTTTTTTTTTTAAATTTCATTTTATTTTACTAACTATGAAAACTGGGAAGGTAACTAACTAACTATGAGGGAGAGATGGGTAATTTTTTTCTCCCCCCCAGTAAAGGGAAAAGAAAGAGCTGCTAAGGAGTGCTCCATCTCAGATTGGCAGTTGAGAAGCAACTAAGGGTGGCATGCACAGCGTGGGCAGTACCAACAGTATCAACAGCCGCAAGACCATTGGCGTGTGTGCTGCCCACTCACATGCTGCTGTGGAAGTCTCTGATTGAAGGCACAACAGCATGCGACACCAACAATTGGAGCACCCACAAGAACAACACTCAATGAAGGAGGTCTAGATCAGTGGTTCTCAAACCAAAGGTCAGGACCCAATACTGGGTTTCAGACCCTCAGGTAGTGGGTCATGGCACCCCCTTCTGCTATCACCAAAAGACTGGAATGCTCAAAGATGTAGTTGTTGGGTTGCGGACATAAATGATTTTTTTCAACTGAGTCCTGAGAAAAAAAGTTTGAAAACCACTGATCTAGATAATGCTTGGTCCTGCCTTAAATGCAAAGGAGTGAACTCAATGGCCTCACAGGTGCCTCTGAGTCCTACAATTCTATGCTGAACAGCATTCAACCCAGTGCAGGTCTTTGGTGGACCTATTAACCTCTCCCCATTGTGACAATTTCCAGAGGGGTAGCTCTGTTAGTCTGTGTACAGCAAACCAACAAGAGTCCTGTGGCACCTTGTTATTCTCTCTACTGTAAAAACTGATTATTTCTACCAGTTACTGACCCATGTGAGGACTTTCCCTCTTATCCCATGTCTGCTTACTTTAAGAGCCTTTGGTGAGGACCCTTGTCAAAGGTTTTCTCAAAGTCAAAATACAATAAATCATGGGTCTCAAACATGTGGCCCATGGGCTGCATGTGGCCCCCAAAGCTATTTCCTGTGGCCCGCAATGACACTATTGTTAATAATATTTGCAATATCATTGTATGAAAAGGTTTCAGTGGCGCAGCCCTCCGGCTAACGTACTAGTCCTCATGCGGCCCTTTTGGTGATTTGAGTTTGAGACCCCTGCAATAAATCAATGAACCTACTGATCAATATAGTTATCTACATCCCTTGAGCTTCCATCCTAAACACACCACACAATCCATTGTCTACAGCCAAGCTCTAAGATATAACCACATTTGCTCTGATCCCTCAGACAGAGACAGACACTTATTCAGGATCTCTATCAAGCTTTCTTAAAACTACGGTACCCACCTGGGGAAGTAAAGAAACAGATTGACAGAGCCAGATGGGTACCGTGTAGCCAACTACTACAGAAAGGCCCCAAAAAGTAAACAATAAAATGCCACTGGTCACCACATACAGCCCCCGAGTCAGACCTCTACAATAGATCATTAAGGACCTACAGCCTAGTTTAAAAGATGACCCCTCACTCTCTCTAGCCTTGGGAGACTGACCTTTCCTCATCTACAGACAGCCTCCAAACCTTAAAAAGATACTCACCAGCAACTACAGACCTAACAACAGAAACATTAAGCAGGAACATACCCCTGCAACAAACCAAGCTGCCAGTTTTGTCTACATATTTGCACAAAAGAGACTGTCATAGAACCTAATCAAGCCAGCTATTCCATCAAAGGGTCATTCACCTGCTCATCCACTAATATGGTTTATGCCATCAGGTGCCGGAAATGCCCCCGCACCTTATACGTTGGACAAACAAGACAGTCCTTACGCAAAAGAGTAAATGGACATAAAGCTGACACCAGCAATCACAACACAAAAAACAGTTGCTGAGCACTTCCATCTTCCTAATCACCCCGTTAATGATTTGTTAACGATGGTCCTCAAAAAAATCAGTGAGACATCAAGACTTCAAAGAAAAACAGGTGAAATTGAATTAATATGCAGATTAGATTGTGTGAAATCAGGACTGAATTGTTACTATGGCTTCTTTTCCCATTATAACAGGTAATTTGACTGCACCCTCCTGCATGCTGTTTTCCAGAGTCTGAATCTTTACAAATGCTCTGATTTGCTGTTGCAGTATGATCTAATCCCATGTTTTACATGTCCCTGCATTTATTTTCATCCCATTCTGTAAATTCCCCCTCTTCAAAGCGTCCGACAAAATGGGATTTTCTCCCACAAAAGCTCATCCATTAGTCTTTAAGTGCCACAAGACTCCTTGCTTTTTTTTTTGCTTTACTAGACTAACATGGCTGCCCCTTTGGAACTTGGCAATAAACCAGTTGGAGCACTGTCGTCCACACCCTCGCTGACCCTATCAAAAAATTCCAATAGATTGGTTAGGAATGGTTTCCTTTTACAAAAGCTGTGCTGAGATATTCTGTTTATCTGTATATCTGACAGTTCAGCTTTTTACTACAGTTTCAACTAAGTTGCCTAGTACTGAAGTTAGGCATACCTGCCTATAATTGCCAGGATCGCCTCCATAGTCTTTTTTTAAAAATCAACACTACATTAGCTATCCTCCAGACACCTGGTACAGAGGCTGATTTAAGCAATAGTTTACATATCACATTGAGTAGTTCAGTAACTTCACATTTGAGTTCCTTCATAACTCTTTGATGAATACCATCTGGTCTTGATGACTCATTAAATTATAAATTTACTCCAAAATCCACTTGATTGACTGCTCAGTCTGGGACAATTTCTCAGATTTGTCAAGTAAAAAGAATAGCTCGGGTGTGGGTATCTCCACATCCTTTGAAGTGAAGATCAATGCAAATAATTCTTTTAGCCTCCTGCAGTGGCCACTGCTTCTGTGAGTGCTCCTTCAGTGCCCCAATCAGCCAGCTTCGGTTCCACTTATTGCTTGGCATGCATCTGTTGTCAGGAGCATCACTGTCCTGGGGAAGGACCCGGGGCACCAGCCCAGGCCCCGCCCCTGCCCACAGGCCCCGCCCCCTGGTTGCAGGCCACGCCCCTGGCCGGGGACAGGGCTGAGAGTGGCAGCCGCGGGTGGCTGGGCCCGGGATCTCTGGCTGGGAACGGGGTCGGGGATGGGGCCAAGAGCAGCAGCCGCGGCCTCGGGCAGTTGGGGCCAGGATTCCGAGAGCGGCCGTGGCAGCCGGGCCAGAGACTGGGAGAGGCAGGGCCTCATGGGACCCGGGGCACTGGTGCCAGGATTCGGGGTACAGGCCCCGTGCGCCCAGCGCCAGCGATGCCCCTGTCTGTTGTACTTAATTTTTGTTATTAAATTTTATGTCTTTAGCCAATACTTGCTGTTCAAATTCTTTCTTAGCCTCCTTTATTATACTTTTTAAATTGACTTGCCAGAGTTCATACTTCTTTCTATTTTCCTCAGCAAGGTCCGATTTCAAGTTTTTAAAGAATGCCTTTTTGCCTCCAACCCATTATTTTACTCGTTGTTTAACTTTAGTGTTATTTTTAGTCCTCTTACTGTCTTGTTTTACCTTTTTTTGGGGGGGGGGGAGGGGAGATATACATTTAGTCTGAGCATCTATTATTGTATTTTTAACTAGTTGCCATGCAGTTTGTGACTACTCATTTTAATTTTCATTTAATTAGCTTTTTCATTTGTGTGTGGTTCCCTTTTTTCAAAGTTTAATGCCATTGTGGTTTGCTTCTTCAGCATTCTTCTCTTTACAAACATGTTAAATTTAATTATATTATGGTCACTATTATCAAGTGGTTCAGCTACACTCACCTGTCTGACAAGATTCTGTGCTCCATTTAGCATTAAATCAAGAACTGCCTCTTTCCTGAGGGGTCCAGGACAAGCTGCTCTGAGAAACAGAAACTTATGGTAGCCAGAAACTTTAACACTGCATACTTTCCTCACGTGACAGGAAAGTACTCAGCCACGGGATAGTTGATATAATCCCCAATTACTATTACCAAATTCTAAAGGGGTAGCCGTGTTTGTCTAGTTCAGCAAAATACGCAAGGAGTCCTGTGGCACTTTTCTCCCACAAACCTCATGCAATAAATAAATTTGTTAGTCTTTAAGTGCCACAGGACTCCTCATTTGTTTTGCATCATGGTCAAGTGGTTGGTAGTATATTCCTACTGCTGTAGGAATGGTAGTACATTCATACTGTTGTACTCCTATATGTCAGTCATGGAATTTCTACCTGTACAGATTCCATGGTAACAGTTTGATTCATTCTAGATTTTTACTTTATTTCACTCCATACTTCTTTCACATCTAGTGCCATTCCCACATCAGAGCAACATACTCTGTCATTCCTATATATTTTGTGTACTGGTATTACTGCATCTCATTGATTATCCTCATTCCACCAAGTTAAGTAACTCACAAAGCTTGAAGATGCATGAAATGTCTATGGCTAGTAGCAGTGATTAAAGTATAATTTGAGGGGACCCAGAACCTTCCTAATCTCTGGGTCCCCTTCGTGTATTATCCAGGCTCTCTTCATGCATGCGTGGACCCAATTCTTCTAGATTCTGGAATCTGGGCCCTGGAACTCTGGCCTGTCAGATCTGTGGACAATTCTGGGGTGTTCTGGCTTACTTTAACCCCTGGTTAGTCGGTGCTTTGAAGGAGGAGAACATTGTTTAGCAAAGATTGGAGAGGTTGGACGGTAGTGATGAAATTAAATGTCTGTCTGGTTTAATAAAATACGATCAACTTCCAGAGTTCAGACTACATGCCTTGTTCACAGAATATATTTTTACAAGAAATTCTAAACTCGACGGAAAGCTGCAAGTTACCTTTCTCGTACAAACTCTGCCATTTCTTTCTGCATTTGTTTCCCCTTGATTTGCTTTTGGAGAAGAATTTCAAACCCTGATACTGTGTTGTTCCCTTGTGGATCCTTCTTATCAGCCTGGAAGAGAAATAGCAGCTAGGATGTGTACAACATAAGACATGCCATAGTTACTAAAATCCTAAGTACAGCAATGCTGCCAGAGCAGGCATTTCAGGGGTGGGAACAGCTGCTTTTCTTTGCAGGACGCTGCTCCTGGGATCTAAGCTGCTGATCAGAACACTGAAAACACTTTAAAATGCAACTTGGAAGACTATTAAATGACATCCTTCCTTTCGCTCAGCATTCAACCCACCAGTGCCTAACAGAATGTAGCTAGTGTGACAGTCCTTTGCAGTGTGTAAAAGACCACTTCTTTTCGGGGCAGGAGCTGTGTTCACTCACTTGCCCATTGAGATCTTCTCTTGTTTTCTCTTTGTTCTTTAAAGACTGTTCAGCACCTCTAACACAAGGCTGAGCTGCTCTGTGCAGACAAGGGAACACAGCAGCCCCCCTGTTTCCAACAGACACAAATGCTTTCTTAAAGACCCTGCAGAAGTGACGCAGGAGACTTGGTACTTCTCCTGGCTAAAGTGTGTCTTTTTCAGCAGCTTACCATACTGAATCCTTATTGGAACACAAGCCCAGCAATTTGTTCTGCTTTTCCTGAACCCCAGAAGCTGCAGTCTGTGACACATGCCTACCTACCCAGAAATAATCACAGTAGCTCCATTCACCGGGTTTCAGCAACTGCTGTTCTGGCATCGTGTCTGGGTGGGGAAAAGTCACGCAGTTTATCTGCAAAAGCCAAGCAAAAGGCCTGTCAAACAGGGCAGGTGAAAAGCAATAAAATAAATGCTTGTGAATTTATTTGCTGATATGAAGCGAGTGCAATTTGTGCTCTTACAAATCCTAGATAATGTGAATCTTACTGAGGAACAGCTGTTGAATTTGTTGAATTAGAGATAGTAATATTTGGAAAGACAGAGAGCCAGGGAGGTAGTGACAGCTTGGATCCTAGTAAATATGATACCAATTTTAAAAAAGGAAAGACGACAGATTCTGGCAGCTACCATCTAGTGAATTTTGCTTGTATCTCTAATGAAACAATGGAACAAAGATTCAAATTAAAACTGCAAACATCCTAAACAAATCCACAAGCAGCAGGCAACAGTGAGGTTTTACAAACTGCACATCAGCTCAGATAAACATAGTAACTATGGTTTTTGACAGAATCACAATATCTTGTGTTTTGCCCACTGTGCAGGATGCTTGACATATGCAAAAAGAGCACTCAGCTGAAAGCCCCAGTCCTGCCAACTGCTCTGCGTGGTGCTCTTTGAAGTCAGCCAGGCTACATGTAGCTGCAGGTACTCACACAGCAGTTTTCAAGGTACAAGGCTATTGCACAGCAATTAACAACTAAGACAGTGTGAAGGATGAAGCGTGAACTGTGGGACTGCTGTGCCCTCTAACTCTCCAGCCTGGGCTCTCTTACAATGCTGTGCCACTGACAAGTGGCAAAGTCCCTCAGGCCAACAACATTCAGGGACTCACCAGCTAAGTGGCATTAATGCTCTATAAGCCATTCATGAATTATAGAGAAAGACACGCCAGCCAATTTCCCCAGTTTCACACCTCAGAGATGTACCATCTTACACTACTTAAGACCTTCTTTTGAACAGTGCAAGCTCATTAATTAATTCACCACTTTACCATAGGAAAGTGAACATGCATCAGCCTTTGTAATCTGAGTAGACCCTCCAAGCACCTTGGACATACTCACTGAAAAGGATAAAACGTTCAGGGGCAGATTACTATACGGGCCAACTGGGCCCATGCCCAGTGGCCCACTACGATGCGGGGGCCCTCCGCCCTGATGGGGGGGAGTGGGGTGGTCCAGCCCAGAGGGTGGGCTCCACACTCCCACCCTACCCCTTGGCCAGCCGGTCCACACCCAGGGGCAGGGTGGGCCAGCCAGAGGCCGAGCTCTGTATTCCAGCCCTGCCCCTCGGCCGGCCACTCCACCCCAAGGGGTGCGGTGGACTGGCCGTGGCCTGGCAGGTCGGCCCCTGGGGGTGGCGAGGCCGACTGGCACATATAGGACAGCCTCTGGGCACACCAGACAGCCCCACCACCCCTGGGGGCAGGTCCTCCCTCCCCCAGCACTGGCTCACCTGCACCAGGGCCCTAGGCTGGTGAGGGGGTGGGAGGAGCACTGGTAGGGGAGGCCCAGGGTCCCTGCAGCTCCTGGTCCACCTCTGAAAATGTTAATGCATTTATTTTAACCACAGAAAGATAGATTTAAAGTGATTATAAGACAGAGAGATCAAAAGTTGGTTGCATAAGAAAAAAAACAACAAGGAGCTGTGTGGCACTTTAAGACTAACAGATTTATTTTTTGCATGAGCTTTCGTGGGAGAAGATCCCACTTCCTCAGATGCTTCGAAGATGGGTGAACTTACAGAAAGGAATTAAACTAAATGCAAGGGGGTGTAAAACATAGGATCAGGTCATAAGAAAAAAAAAACAGAATCGCATTCTAACTTTAACAGACTAAGCACGATTTGACTCAAATGGCTTTTCTCACGCCACTGGATGTTCCAGGCAATTTATAATTCAATAGACAGGCTCGATAGCCTTTCTGCCCAGCATCAACCTCCCCAGTTCAAAGACGACATCTTCCAAACAATCTATAGGTCTTGAAATAGGGGAAGAGAGCGGAGAAGTGGTGATGTCACTCACTGCTCCTCTTTTCTACTTTCCTCCAGCTGCTAGGAAGATCTTTGAGTTAAGCCACCTCCACCGTGTAGCTGCCCTCAGAGGAATCCCTGGGGTGACCATTGGGAAGAGTGTATTCCCCTTACTGGGCCATCAATGCCTGCCTGGCCAAATTAGATGTAAAGCTGTCTTCTTAATTGCTCCTTTGTTGCTACTGAAAGTGAAGTGGTTGATGTCTTCCACTTACCCCATATTTCAGTAACAAACCTACAGCAATACTTCGTAACTTCACATGCACTAATCGCATGCACAGGACAGTAGTGTTCAACAGAGCGAGAATTCTTAAATGATACCGCAGAAGGCATGCATTGTACAAAGCACATCACAGTGGTGAATACAGGCTTCCATGGTGTTGTTTGGAGGTACAGTCTCTCACAGCAAGAAAGGACAAGGGTTAGAGACATGAAACCATGTGGCTCTTTTAGGGTTTGTCTACATTTGAAAATTAATTCAGTTGGAGGTGAGTTGAAATGTAAAATACAGTAGCTATTCCAGAATGTGTGTGAACACACTTATTCCAGAACAAGAGCACCTCACCACTGTTTAGTTTAATCCACGCTGAAAGCAGATTAAGTTAACAGGAATGAGCCACTCTTCTAAGAGCTCATCCACTCACAAAACAAACAAGGAGTCTTGAGGTACTTTTAAAGACTAACAAATGTATTTATCACATGATCTTTCGTGAGAGAAAATCCCACTTCGTCAGATGCTTGAAGATGGAGAACTTACAGAACGTGAGGAAAATAAATTCAAGGAAGTATAGGTCATATGATCAGGTTAGTTAGATAGTTACAGCAAATCAAAGTAGTTGTGTAGATTCAAACTGTGGAGAACAGCATTAGAGGGAGGTGATGTAAAATTACCTTTTCTAATAAGAACCTGAAATCCCTATTTAACCCTATGGCAATGGTGTCAAATCTGCATATGAATTCCAATTTTGCAGTTTCTCTTTGAAGCCTTGATTTGTAATTCATTTGTCTAAGTACAGCTACTAACGTATCATCGATGGAGTGAGCAGGGAGATTGAAATGCCCTGTATTGCTTTTTAATGTTGTTAGTTCTGTTGTCAAATTTGTGTCCATTTATTCTTTTGCACAGACATTGTCCTGTTTGTCCAGTGTATAAGACAGAGGAGCATTGCTGGCATGTGACAGCATAAATCACATTAGTGGACGAGCAGGTGAATAAGCCCTTGATGGAGTAGCTGGTTTAATAAGGTCTGTGATTTCTTTTGTGCAAATATGTGGGCAAAATTGGTAATGGGGTTTGTTGCAGGGATATCTGCCTGCTTTAATGTTCCTGTTGTTTGGTCTGTAGTTGCTGGTAAGTATCTATTTAAGGTTGGGGGGCTGTCTGTAAGCAAGAAGGGGTCTGCCTCCCAAAGCCTGAGAGCATGAAGGATTGTCTTGTAGAACAGACTGTAGATCCATGATGATGTGCTACGGAGGTTTGACTTGGGGGTTATAGGTGATGACCGGTGGCATTCTGTTGCTCTTAGTGGATCCTAACTTTATTGTTCTTTTGTTTTGCTTCCTAATTAAAACAGATGATGGGGTAGGTGGGGTGAAAGAGAGACACAGGGTTAGTCATCAAGCCATATGCTCTTTTAACATACTCCCTTTGCACAGCCACACCAAAACCCTCTTCACAATCCACAGGGTCACTGACAGCAGTAAAATTGGCCATGGACACTCCTGTATCAATCAAGGGAACAAACTTTCACTCTTAAGTTTTGAATATAACTCCACCCCAACCCAGCCACATTTCTATTTCTCTTTGTTTCAGCAACACTCAGACACAAACACTTGTATATCCACACTGTGCTCCTTTGGTCAGTAGTGGGCATCCACTATAGCAGCTCAGACACACAGAGCAATGCATTATAGGTAGCTATCCTTCTGTGCAACTGGCAGCATTGCCTTTGGCTATTTGCAGACTCCACCTGTTATCTTTTTTTTTATTTTATTTTATCTTTTTAACTTTTTCCCCCCATCCCCAGGTACTCCAGTTTCTCTAAAAGGCTCCTCTGCGCAGGAACAGCGCCAGCGTTTATGGCGCCCCCCTGCAGCGCAGCAGACGCTAGCACAGACGAGTGGTGTCACAGGGGAGCGCAACGGTGTGGTCCCCATTTTGGTGCCCCTCAAGCATCCGTGCCTCCTTGCAACGCTTACCAGGCTTACTGGGTTGCTGCCTCTGGGTGCTCTGTGCTAAGCACAACTCTAGACTTTTCCAAGGCAAGGGACTGTAGAATCTCTTTACGCTTATGTCATGTGGAAAGTCTACTCTACTCATTTTTTGAACTGTCAATGGGCTATGTGGAGACAAATTCCTGCCAGATTACTCAGCAATAACTCTGGTATGCAGCAGAATTGTCCTCTTTACCACTCCCAAATCAAGGAACTGTTGTTCGGCTGCAGAGATTTTTTCCAAGGCTCCTCAAACTGGGCTGGCCAATCTCTCACAGTGAACCCTTTCTTCTTTTGTCCTCTACACCCAGAACAAAGGAAGATTTGGTGAGCAGCTCCCAGGGCCTGTATGAGGGACAGACTAAGTACAGGGCACAGCAGATATATAATAGCTTAACACCCTGTTGGGCTGATTTATAACACTGCTCTTCTTTCCCTTTTTGCTTTGACCTCCAAAGTGAATTAGCGTGTCAGGATCTTTGAAAAACACTTGGAAAAAGCAGTAAAAGGCAAAATGAAAGTGTTGCTTCCTGTCCACAGTCAACTGAGGAGGTGGTGACAGGCACTGCCGGGATAGTGTGGCATAACGTCCAAGTGAAACCCATCTCCTGGAACAAAAGTTGATTATTTCTCTCACTATGTGACAAACCCAAAATGAATGCAGCAGCCCTGCAATAATGATGGGAATTGCCCACGAGGCAGGAAATACCACAGTCAAGGTGTGTGTGCACCTTTCACTCTGCCCTTCTGCATACGTATGAACACAATGCAGCCTGGATGACAGTAACACATGCTCAGATATCACAATACACTCACTGGTTTTAAACAGGACTATGCAAGCTCTTGTCAGGCAGTACGTGAGAAAAAGCCTGTAACAGTAGACAACACCCTTTCCATAGCCAATCACAGGTATATTATGACCCTACCTCAGATGGGGAAATGTGGCAGACTATATTATTTGGAAATAATTATTTGGCAATACACTACAGTCAGTTTTTACAGTGCCTTGCATGTTGCCAAGATCCAAAGAGGTAGCCCTGTTAGTCTAGTTCGATAAAACAAACAACTCCTTGTTTGTTTTAGTTTCTACAGTGTCTCCTTGTAACATAGATGGTGTCATCCCTTGCACTGTGAGAAGCAAAGCCTCAATGACCGGGTTGGTATTAACTCACACAGCACTCTGGCCCTCTGCACACCACAGGACCGTGAGACTATCACGCTCTAAAGCAGGGGTCTCAAACATTCAGCCTGCCGGCTGCATGAGGCCCCTAAAGCTATTTCCTGTGGCCTGCAACGACACTATATTCACCAATATTTGCAATATCGTTGTATGAAAAGGTTTCAGTGGTGCGGCCCTTGGGCTAACGTACTAGTCCTCATGCCGCCGTCTACTAGCCCTCGTAGTGATTTGACTTTGAGACCCTTGCTCTACAGCCATGGATACAGAGGTGGGAGAGAACCACTGGCTTCCACAGACAGAGAACCAAGCCAATCCGAGACCTCTGAGTGCAAACCTTACCCGGGTTTGCCTTCACCTTGAGGGACAACACTGAGCTCAGGCACTCCCACTGCCTTCAATGGGAGCAGGAGTGAATCTATGGCTGAGAGAGCACCCACTGCTATTGCTCTATTCCTTGCCACAGCCTGTTTGGCCTCTTCTCTTCCTTTCCTCCAGGCTGTGAATCGGCTTCAAGAAATGCTGATTTCCGCAGAAACCCAAGGCTGTTCATATTCCTCCTGTCCTTTCGGCAGAGGAAAGCTGCAGATGGGTGATGGGGGCAGGAAAGAGGCAGTATACATTTGCTTTAAACACTCTTGCACAGGTGAAGAGAGACATTCAAGGGCCTTAATTTGCAAGGTCAATAAGCAGGTGGTCCAATGCCCCCAAGTGCTGATTCCAGATAATGGAAAGAGCAGGCTGCTTCTTCTATGCCTCTCTTTCCGGGTTATGCCCCATCATTTCCCTCAACAGTGAAAATTTAAATTGATAAACTAAACTAAACTAAACTAAAAAGGCTTAAAATTAGGGTTACCCTACATCTATTTTCACCCGACCATGAGCTGGTTTTTGACTCTACACCCTCTGTCTGGGCAGGTTTTTGAGTAAGAGGCAACTTCTGGGAATTCTGGGGAGCAGACGTTGCAGTTCCAAAACAGCCGTCTCCATGCCTCAACTCATCCCTCCCCTGCAGCCGCAGCTGCAGGATCCTGCCCACTCCAGCTCCCTGCCCTGGGGAAGAGGAAAGGACCACAGGAAAGAATCGACTGACAGGCTGGCACTGCGTCCCAGGCCAGTGCCAGCTGCCTTACTACCGAAAGAGGGAGCAATACTGCCCTCACCTGGAGAGTGAGGCTCCGGGTACCTCCTTTAGCACCCACAGGGAGGGGACCCTCTCGACACACATGCTGCTCCAGCACCCCAAACACCTACTCCAAAAACACATACACCACTCCAGCACGCCCTAAACACCCACTCCAAATACACCTACATTGCTCCAGTACCCCCAAAATACCTCCTCCTAATATATAAACACCACTCCAGGACCTCCCACAATACCAACTCCCATATACCCCTCCTGTGTCCCCCAAACACCTATCTCGGTACATACACTGCTTCAACACCCCTTTAACTGCCCCCTCCCTGCCCTCTAGCTCTGATAGCGCCCTCTTTTTAGGAACCTTAGATGTGGTAACCCAACTTAAACATTATTATCTCTCAGTATCATATAAACAAATCAAAGTCTGCCAAATCTAGTTATACATGTATTGTTCCACCAAGTGACAACACGCTTGCATTAAGCCGGGGTGTCAAACGTGAGACCCGCGGGCCAACCTTCTTCTATCCGGCCCTTGACTGCACTTGGGACCATAGTCTCTCCCTTAGAGAGAAAGAGTCTCGCACACCCAGCACTCTGTGATGCTGCAAGAGGATCATGTCTCTGCAAGACCACACTCTCTCCATGGGGGTGGGGGATATTGCAGAGCACAGCTTCGTGTACACAGCACATTGCAATGCCCCGAGAGTGCCATTGCATTTTGATTTATGGTTTGTATAGCACACTTGAAGTACATTTAAGTCAAACCTGGCCCACCACAGCAAATGAGTTTGACACCCCTTAATGATTAGGCGTAATGCCTTCTAGAAATCACATACCTGAGTTAAAACCTCTGAATGTACTTGTACTTCACTCCCAGTTTGTCTTAATTGTCTTAGCAATTATGCTGAATCACTAATTCAACTGAGACTGAAAGCTTGCCTTAATTGTTTAAAAATTATTCTGAAACTATGCTGAATCACTAACAATTGAGAATGAAACTCATTATGCTAAGCCTAGTACACTTTGTAAGACAAAACAGTGCTTCCCTACAGCAAACGATACTGGGATGAACACTGACGTTTCTAAGACTTCAGCCTAGAAATCACACACACACTTTGTTGGCAAGAGATTTGACAGTTCCCCTAGACAAAAAGAGGCAGAAGCCTTGAATTGGCTTGTAAGCTGAAGATTTTAGCACTGTTTGAACCTTTGGTTAAAGTGGCATAAAAGCCCACAGTACTGATTAAATACCAGAGAAATTAGAAAGGCTACAAAATTATCACCTGCACATTATGTTTTGGATGTAATAACAAATTCAGACAGGAAAAAAAGTGCAATTGTTTTAACAATGAGGGTACTTAACTGTTAGGACCTCTTACCAAGGGCTGTGGCAGACAATTCTTAAATTGAGGTTGGATGCTTTTGTAAGAGCAATACTTTAGTTCAAATAGAAATTAATTCAGGGTACTTCTCTGGCCTGTGTTATACAGAAAGTCAGACTACATGATCACAGTAGTCCTTTCAGGCCTCAGAATCTTTGAATAGTCTTTTGTTCAAATCGGAAGAGCTTGGCTCCCGGGATCTACTGCACCAGGTAATTTTGAAGAGTCCCATAATACCATCATCACGTAAACTAGACTGGAGACGAATAACAAACCAAGTTTAAGATTCCATAGTTCCATGCTGATATGAAACCAGCAGACCAGCACAGATCTCAGATTCAAAAAATCATCTTTATAATGACACTGTGATAAGACTTTGCATTAACTGAACTGATTTATCATCTTCTGAAAAACTTCAATTTCCCCCATCTTGAATTGAATTTTGATACTATGACAGTTATCATCTAACCAACTTTATTTAGCTTTCTCTAATTTCTTATCTAATTTAAATGCTATTTTGGTTAATCAAACTAACTGACTTATATTAATGCAATAGTCTGTATTTTAGATAAGGACCCAAAGAACAATGGGGAGCCTAGTAGAAGTAAATCACTGAATTAGTTGACACATATGGTTTATAGACTATCTTTCTGACATGAACTCCCAAAGTGATGTTGTGGCTAGCAGAGTGAAAGCAATCTTTGGATGCCCAATCATTAATGAAACCATTACCAGATACTGTGTCCAGTTCTGTGTTCACACTTCAAAAAGACTACTGAAAAACTATGAAAAGTTCAGAAATGATCTATAAGAATGATTCATGGTCTGGAAAACATGTCTTAAATGAGAAACTGAAGAAGCCCAATCTAGTTAATTTATTCAAAAGAAGGTTAAGAAACAACTTAATCACGTTCTACATGTTGGTAGTAGAATGTTCTTTAAGCTAACGCATAAAGGCTTAACAAAACCCAACCTTTGGAAGCTGAAGCTAGAGAAATCCAAATCTGAAATTCAGTCCAAATGATTAAGAATTATGGTAATTAGGCACTGGTGCAATTTACTTAGGGACATGCTAGATTCTCCACCACCTGAAGTCCTTAATTCAATACTGAAACTAGAACTTCAGAAGTTATGGAACTGATGTAGAAATTATGGAACAAGTTCTCTACTCTGTGTCAGTCAGGAGATCAAAACAGACGGTCATCATGGTCCATTCTCTTCTTACATTTATGAATCTATAAAAATGGATATTTCTCCAAATTTGCATCCACAATAAACTGCAGTTTCAATTGCCTATAATAATTTCTGTCTTATTAATGACTAATGAGATGGCTGAGCTGGTCCAGGACTGCAAAACATAAAATTTCTCAGCCTCAGAAGTAGCTGATTCTCAACACTCAACTACTGATGGTACTCTTTAAAAAGAAAAAAAAAATAATGGCAATTATTCTTGAAAACCTGGCTTCATAAAGATATGAAAAAAGAACACAGATGAAGCAGCCTCAGAGTTTGAGAGAGTATAAGACATAACAAACATCTTTTCTTTTAAGTGGAACCTTCAATGAGCCATCATAGGGCAATCCAGTCCACAAAATTTACCCGCCGGTAGCAGCATAGTTTGGCTGATCCCCTCCTTAATCTACATTACTCCAATGGCATCCTTAACCTCCAAGTCTTTCAAGAAATTGGCAAGAGTCAACGTAACAGGGGAAATGCCTTCTTCATTATGTTGTGTCTCTTGTCTTTTGCTGGCCATAAGTTCATGTTAGGTCAGTGTCACCATAAACATGGCTCACTAAACCATTCAAAAACATCTTGCAAATGGACAAGAATCACAATGGAATTCAGGTGTGGGAAATTATCTGCCATCTCTGAAAACATACAGATCTCATTATACGTTATTCCTTCAAAGGCTGGGCACTTTGCCTGATGAGAAGTAGATGACAAACAACATAAGCTACAACAAGGCAGAAGTGTTCTGTATTTAGAAAGAAGTAGGATGATGTAATCACATCACAGGAGGAGGATGAAGTACTTTTCCAATCCATTAGTAACTAAGCAATATGCTGAACAGCATCTAGTAAAGATAAATATTTTTAAATCAGCTACCCTGAATAACTAGCACTCAGGAGCTCTAACAAAGCCAGATGAGCAGAACTCTGGCTTGCTTTTGTTAAAGAAATTTCTGAAGAATGAAAGAGTGCTAATGGTGTGCCAATATTCATAAAAAAACACAAGCAGGAAGACACAAGGACAGCTAGCCTGACATCAGGGACAAGCAAAACCAAGGAAAAGCTGATAGCGGCTTCAATCAATAATGAAAGGATGGGAATATAATTAACATCTTGTCAACCAAACCTGATTTCAATTTTTCATGACATTACAAGCTTGACTGATAAAGGTAGCTGTGTAGATGTAAAGATAAATACTGGAACAGTGTGTCCAGTTTCAATATCCCCTTTTCGTAAGGATGTTGAAATATTGGAAAGAATGAAAAAAAAAAAGGAGCCACAAAACTGATTTGACAGCTGGAGAAAATGTCCATTATGACATTATCATAGGTTCTAATCACACCAGCTACTCCATCAAGGGCTCATTCATTTGCTTGTCCTCTAACTTGATTTATGCCATCATATGACAACTACGCCCCTCTGCCTTACACACCAAGCAAACTGGACTATCTCTGGGAAAAAACATAAATGGGAGCAAATCTGACATCAGAAATAAGAACATTTAAAAAGCAACAGGAATTCACTTATTTCCCAGGCCATTCTGTAAGGGACTTACCTCTGACTATCCTTAAACAGATTTACTCTAGGTCAAGACTTCAAAGGGAGACTTCAGAGTTCGAATTTATATGCAAATTTGATACCATCAGCTCAGGTTTCCATAGGGACATGAAGTGGCTTTCTCACTACAAACATTAGTCTTTAAAAGTGCCACAGAACTCCTTCTTTGCATTTCCTCACCGCCTTCTGATATGTCATTACACAGTTTGAATCCATATAACAGGGGTCGGCAACCCTGGTGCCCGTGCCAAAATGGAATGGGGGCCGAGCCTGAGCAGCATGTGGTGCCACGCAGGCCTCCCCACGGCTCCGACTGGCGGCACTTTACCGCTGGGGAGCGCAGCCACCAGGGACAAGGAAGCTGCAGTGTGCACATCCTGGCCCCTGCTGGTCAGGGCTAGAGGGGAGCAGAGCAGGTCTGCCAGCCTGGAGCAGCCACTGCGGGAGGTGGCTGCCAGCCCCAACCACGACCCCCGGAAGCCGCCCGGTGCAGCCAGGGACAGGAGCTGACCCCTGGGGCGGGTGCCAGGCGGCCCTGACCCTGACCCTGACCCCGACCCCCGGAGGCTGCCTGCTGCTGCTGGGGATGGGAGCCGACCCCCAGGGGCAGGTGCTGGGTGGCCATGACCACAGACCCCGGAGGCCACCTGCCACTCCTGGGAGGGTGCCAGTCCCGGCCCCGAACCGGAGGACTGGCCCCACCCCCTGCACCCACTGAGGGTGTGGTGCGCAGGGCTGGCATGGGGGATGGCAAAGGTTGCCAACCCCTGCCATGCAACTTGTACAATTTGCTGAAGTAATCTCACCTGGTGAAGGGAAATGTAATCACAGGATTCATCTTTCCCTCCCATCCTGTACTTTTTTTTTTTCAGTGCAAGTTCTTCCCTACTTTCTGGCATCTGACAAAATGGGAGTTGACTTATGAAAGCTCATGCAAAAAATAAATCTGTTAGTCTTTAAAAGTGCTACCAGGCTCCTTGTTTGTTCTGCTGAACGATACTAACAAGGCTACTGCTTTGGAAAGTGACCTCTCAGGGTGAGCTTTTCAAAGCAGTCTATATACTATGCACCTTACTCTCTAGGCACTTCTGAAACCCCCTCCTTAAATGCTTTGATCAAGTGAAATGCCCCCCCCCCCGATTGTAAAACAGCAGCAGCTTTTATGATTTTGCACGCTGGGAACCATGCATGCCATCATGAATTATGCTTCCTTCTCCACATGGTGTTCTGTGCCCAGAGGGTTGGCCTCTAAAGTATGCTCCACACACCATGGCAGCATTTGGAACTGGGGCGAGAGGAAGGTCAGGTGCCATGGTACTTGGAGGTGTGCAGCACAAACTGGGAGGATGCCAGAGAAGGGGAAATGTTGGCAAGGGGAGAGGGTGGGCATGGCGTCTGCTGCAGAAGGCAGATCACTAAGAGTAGAGGATGCTTCTGCCCCATGTGCTACTATATTTGCCCTATAGAAATGTTAATGGCGACAGCCAGGCCAACCCAGGACCAGGTTCCCCAAATCAGCATCTAAGGGCAGTGAGTCCATTTTACAGTATGAAGGTGCTCACTGGCTGGTGCTAGCCCAGATCCAACACTTCGACAGCAGCCTCTGGGGCCTCAGTCAGTCAATCTGTAAACAGGCCCTGGTAGGCGACCTCTCCTCCCCAGCCCTGCTTGTGAGGTGAAGAGAGCCAAACTCCTAACCCTTGTGGAGGGTCTCTCTTTCAGGAGCCCAAGTGCTGTCTGTCACCAGGAGGGGCTGACTGGTGGGATTCTTGCAGTGGACCAGGTTTAATTTTCAGCAGAACAGACACACTGCAGGGGAAATAGTGTCTCACTGTTGTTCTGGGTGTGTTTACACACTGCTTCCTCCTCTCCCTTTGCCAACCCCTCAGCATGCTCAATTCCCAGTGTGGACAGCGCCGAGACAAGCATCGTCACCCTCTGGCTTCCCTGGAGGCACGTAAAGGTGTGGACTTTTGCAGAGGTGTAAGCCAGCACATGGGCGTTTACCAGACCATGGGAAGCACTGCTCAGGACAGAGAGATTCCTTGCTCTGAAACTCTTACGAGTGCAGAGAGATGACCGGACAGGCCACTTCTGCGGGGCACTAAGGGACAGCTATCAGGCCGAGGGAAGTGGCTACACCACCATTGCATGGGCACACAGACAACTGACTTAACTCCCATTGCACCTCAGTGCCCATCGAAATGGACTGTAACAAACCCGTGTGTGGCACAAGAGCACACCTTGCTGACTGAAGAGCAGATCAAAGAGAGTTCTCCCAGGATCAACCCATTACTCCTAGTTGTTCCCTCACAATGTAGAGATTCAAATCATTCCTCTCTGTCCCTTGGGGTTTATACCCTTCCAATATTTGCAGACTATGAGCATGTTCACTCTTCTCCCCCTTGGTCATTGCTTAGCTCACCTGGCTCTTTTAATCCTTCCATGTCAGTAGGCATCTTCCAGCTCCGAGCAGTTGTGTTGGTCTCTGAATTCCCTCTAGTTTCAGATATTGCTCTATTATGGCAGCAAGCACTGAACACTAAAGCTCAGGTACAGTCACAAAGTTTCATAGGGAGAATTAATAATACCCATTTCTGCAAGATGAAGTTGCAAACTACTCAATTTGATTGGGTAATAAAGATGTTAATTAACATGGATTTTAGCACCAATCCCTGTTCCTTCTACCAGAAGCCTACACCCAACTTTATGTTTTGCAAGATATTAATGCCCTTTCATTAGTGGCTTTCAGCTAGAGAGAAGTTCCACTTGTAGGATAGTAATTGCCAGAATCAATCTTCACTGAAAATAAGGTGCTAAACTGCCATTTCCCCAACATTTCATTACCTCCTGAATTGTCCCTGAGTTGTGAAAAGAAATGGTAGGGGCTCAATAATCTCATTAGACACATCACCCAGAAAAGCTGATTTGGAGGATGGATAGTCACATCCTCCAAGTACTTTTTTGCCAGCTGTTTATCAGTAATTGTTTTGTAGAGCATTCTTTACTAATTGCTCAACTTTTCTCTCTCTGTTTTCTTGAAGACAAATTTAAAAAAAAGTTTTGTGTATCAGCCAGTTTCCAGCCAACATGTAAGATGCAGATGAACTAATCAGTTTCCAAATCCCAGATCGGCAGCAGATGCATCCAAGGCCTGTGACCCTTATCTGACAAAAGCAACAAATTTAGCCACAAAGGAAAGGACCCCCTTCGGTTCCGTTTGCTTCTGTGCTACCACTGAAACAAACTTTGAACCTGGGGAAATCAGTTCACTTATGTGCTCAGAGGCGAAAAAAGGGCAGAAAATGAAAGCCAATGTGGCAGGAGTCCTCCAAGGACAGCTCTGGGCGCACAACACCCGTGTGGACCTGTGTCAGACTGGTTTTTACTGGGTTTTGGTGCATGACCTTCAGCAGGGGGAAGCCGCCCGCCCCGAGGGATGAGGGTTTCCAGGCATTCCCACGCCGGCTCCGGCTCCGGCTCGCCCAAACTCCGGCCCCGGCAATAAGCGGAGGACGAGAACCGGCGTCAAACCGTTTCCCCGGGAGCCGGCGGCTCTGCCAAGAAGGAGCCTGACACCTCCCACCCCTGGCCCCGGCCCTGCAAGAGGCCCCGCGGGGCGGCAGCGTTTGCCCCGCCCGAGCCCAGGTGAGCTGCCGGGGCCGGGGCCGGCTCAGAGCCGCCGGCTGCCGAATGCGGAGCGAGTCCCGCCCCGTCCGGTCCCGTCCCGCGGGGAAACCCGCCCGCAGCGCCCGGCCGGGCGGGTCCGAGCGGCAGGAAGGCGGCCAAAGCTCCGGCCAGACGCCGCCCTGGGGCGGAAACCGCAGTGACTCCGGATCCAGCCGTATCAACGCAGCGGGCGCTGCCCAGCCGCCATCCCTCCAAGCCGCCCCCGGCCCCGGCCCCGGCCCGCTGCACTCACCGTCCGCGAGCTCTCCCGGGCCGGCCTCCTGGGCGCGCGCGGGGACCCCGGGCTGTGCTGCGGGGAGAGGCGAGAGACGGTGTCAGCGCCGCGCTGCATGGCGGCCGCCCCGGCCCCGGCCCCCGCTCCCGCTCCCGCTCCCGCTCAGCTCCGCTGCCACTCCGCCCCGACCGCGGCTCCGGCTCCGCTCCGGGCTCCGGCCGGCCAGAAAGGCGGGGGCGGCGGGCAGGGGAGAGGCCGGGCGCCGGGGAGGAGTCCGGGACAGCGGGATCCTGCCCCGATCCCGGCTCCACCGAGCCCAGCTGTGCCCCCCCCGCACCCTACCTGTGAGCCCTCTGCACCCCTGCAACCTGCCCCTGCACCCCTTCCCTGCACCCTACCCGAGAGCCCTCTGCACCCCCTGCCCCTCCACCTGCACCCCTGCACCCTTACACCCTTCCCTGCACCCCAACCATGAGCCCCTCTGCCCAAGCCCCTCCACCTGAACCCCTGCAACCTGCCCCTGCACCCTACCCGAGAGCCTTCTGCACCCCCAGCCCCTCCACCTGAACCCCTGCACCCTTACACCCCTTCCCTGCACCCCACCCATGAGCCTCTCTGCCCAAGCCCCTCTACCTGAACCCCTGCAATATGCCCCTGAACCCCTGCAACCTGCCCCTGCACCCTTACACCCCTTCCCTGCACGCTACCCACAAGCCCCTGCACCCCCAGCCCCTCCACTCCAGAGACCTTGGCCTGTGCCCCTTTGCTGCCCTCCACCCTGAACCCCTATGTCCCCTCCCTGCACCCCTTTCTTGCTGTGCCCAGCTCCTGAACCAGCTGCTTTCCTCCCTGCCCTCCCACAGTGCCACTGAACCCCCCGGCCTCACGCACCACCTGCAAGGCCGAGCTTTGAATTCCTGCGCAGCTGAGCAGATCCTGGGGGCACCTGTCACATCAGGCAAGTCTCATGCCCTGTGTTGCAGTGATGCCCAGAAGCTCTGATCCACAGCAGGGCACGGGGACTATGCCTACAATCACCGTGGGCCCTGCCCTACCTAGCTAAGAATTTAAAAGCTGCTATCAAAACATCCTGGTTTGGTTTTTTTTCCAGATATTCTTAAACCACCTGTGAGGGGCCAGGAGGCCCCAGGCCAGTTTCTGGGGCCACCAAGAGATTTCTCCTGAAGTCAGGTTCTCCCACTTCATTAAAGTTTGTGTGACATTCCCCTGGCAGCACACTAGCACTCCCCTGTCTCCTGCCTGCAGCGACTTTGGCATTGCCCAATGCCTGTAGATTGTTCTGAGTCTTGAGCAGAAATCAGGTGATGGAGACACCCCATGCAAAGCCAGGAGTGCAGAGGCAGCAGAAATTGTTCCAGATCAGTCCCAGCTATGCCGCTAGCCTTTCCAGCAGATCCCTGCATGAGGCATGCCAAGCTACCCATCCAATCGGCTGTGGCCTCCCCCACCCTCTCTGGTCCCCAGACCAGCTCCTAGGGAGGGGGATTTCAGCTAAGAAAGGCAGAACCAATCTACTGTCTTCTCCCCCTGGCCCCCATGCTGTTCTGGTTAATTAAGTGACATTGAACATGTCAGCCTCAACAGCCTTTGCCTGGAATCGGGCTGTAAAGTCTGGAACTTGACCATAAAGGAAACTCTTTTAAGTCTTAAAAAAAACTAAAGAATGTACAGAAACTAGCAGAGAAGCTGTCTGAACCACTGATGTTAATTTTGTAACAAATGTGGCAAAACCAGGGAAATTCCAAAGGACTTGAGGCTTGCAAATAAAATTCTGATATTTAAGAAGAGTGAAAGGGGACTATGAACCTGTTAGGCTGATGTTGATCGCAAGTAAAATAAAGGAATGGTTAAGTTGGGATTCTATCAATGAAGAGAAGCTACAAATGGAATTAATGCCGGTTGGCGTGGTTTCATAGAAGGTAGGACTTGTCGGATAACCCTGTTGACTGTTTTGGGCGGCCAGTAGGCCTGTTGATAAAGATAACTGTTAGTATAATATACTTGGCTTTCTGCATGACACTTGACTTATTGCCACGTGACATTTTGATTAAATACTTGTTTAGAACTAACAGTTACAGATTTGATGGATTAAAAACTGGCTAACTGACAAAACACAGATTGTGGTTTTAATGGGAAGACATCAACAACCAAGGCCGTTTCCAGCATGTCCCGAGGGATCAGATCTTGGTCCAACACAGTTTATCATTTGTATCAACAATCTAGATGATGATATTAACCATATGCTTGTAAAGTTTGCAGAGGACACAAAGACTGGTGTGTAGCACATAATGAGGAGAGCAGGTCACTACTTCAGAGTGATTTAAATTGTTTGATTAAAAGGTCAGAATTTAACAAAATACATTTTAATGCAGCTGAATGCAAGATACTACATCTGGGAACCAAGAACATGTAAAGGAAGGAAGACTGCCTTGGAAAGCAGTGACACGGAAGGATTTAAAGGTCACAGTAGATAATCACCTCTCCGTGAGTTCTCAGTGCAATGCTGTGGCAAAAAGAAATAATGCAATCCTTGGATGTATGGAAAGGGGAACATAAAGAGTCGGAACAGGGAAATGCCTGTGTTCACAGCATTGGTAAGACACTACTGGAACATTGTGTCCAGTGCTGGTGTCCTTACTTCAGAAAGGATGTGGAAGTTTTAGAGTGAGTTCAAAGGAGGGCCACTAAAATGATCCAGAGGCTGGGAAATTAGATTTACTATATGAGGCTCAAGGAGCTCAATTTATTCATCTTATTGAAGAGAAGGCTGAGGGGTGATCTGATCACTGTCTCCAGGTACTGACGCATCACAGAAAAGAGATCTGAGAGCAGGCATTACCAGCCTTGCTGACAAAGGCCTAATAAGATCTGAAAAAGCTAGAAGTGGAAGTGTGACAAAGTCACCCTTGAAATAAGGTGCAATTTCCTAGCAGTAATGAAACATTTTAACAGCTTAGCAGGAGAGGTGGTGGGTTCACCATCACTTATGGTTTTTAAAATTAGATTAAATAACTTTCTGCAAGAGAGGCTTTAATAAAGCTTTTGGGGAGAAATGTTTATAATGGGGGATGTGGTTGGGCTGGATAATTCATGTGGTCTGTGAATTCATGAATCCTTTGTTCATCCTCTTCCTTTATGGGCCACAAAGAGCATATGGAGCTCTATTTTTGCTTTCAACAAGCTCATGATAGTTGCAGCTCTGCACCATCATGATGACTATAATCAAAAATCATGCTTTGGGGCTTCTGGAAGACACCTGCAGAGGTCAGGAAGGAATTCATTTCCACAATGCCATATGCATTCCTGGGGTGGTGGGTTTTTTTTTTTCTTCTTCTGGTTTGTTGGTGGTTGTGTGCCTTTCTCTGAAGCATCAGCAGTTGGCCAAAGCTGGAGACAGGACACCAAGTGGAGTGAATCAGTGCTTTGAAGTAGTTCGGAGAATCTTACATCTAACCTAGAGATGCCTGGTTAGTGGCTCTTCTCCTGTGCTCTGCGTCACACTGAACACCAGATTTGGAGTCAGGAAGGAATTTAACTCAAGGCAGGTTGGTAGGGACAATGGGTCCCCCCGCTTTGAAGCATAGGATTCGGTTTGCCTGCTGAGATCCCAGGAGATTCTCACTTAATTAATTCCCAATCCCTCCCATTGCAGTGGCTTCTGGTGGTGTTTTCAACTCAGTCCCCCCGTCCTCTCCTTGAGATGCACAACAGTTTAGTTCTCTGCTGATTCAAATGCTCTAGTTTAAACTCAAGTTATTGGGTCCAATGTATGAGTATCTGGAGGAAGTGTAATGGCCTGTGCTATCCAGGAGGTCAGACTGGATGGTCCAGTGGTCTCCTCTGGACAAAAATAAAAATGCCAGGCATTAAGCAGAGCTAAAGTTTTGCATTGTGGTAAATGCTGGCCTAGAAGATCTCAGCTTTGCAATGGCAGCTGACTCATTTTCGGAGCCATGATCAGCAAACACGGGAGGTAATTTTGTGCTGTCCGGAAGCCAGGGCCCATCTGCATAAGCAGTTCAGTGAACAGTGTTTTTAGATCAATTTGCAATCCTTGCACCTGACCTGATGACGACAAACATGACTGAGTTTTTCACAATTCCACCACCTGCCAAACAATTGTGTATGTTTGCACTGATCAGTCTCCTCACCTCTGTGTGTTGTCGGCAACACTGTGCAGCATTCATCTGCCAGGGGCAAGTGTGCTTGAAGAACATACATGGCATCAAAAGTACAGGGGGCAAACAACTCTGGAACGCCTGTGGCACAGAGCTTGGAGGCAGTGGACCAGCCACACTGCAGACTACCAGTGTGTTGAACCAGTTCAAGGGCATATTGCTGTGTAAGCCAAGCGTCCACAGCTCCTGCTGAAAACCAGTTCCCAAACTGTATGGACACAAAACACAGAACCAACTTTGCCAACGAGGTACAGACTGGGTAGATGTAAGAATGAAGTCAGGGGCTTATTTTGGTAGCCTGTCTGGTAGCGATAATTTGGGTGAGGCATCAAGGGTGACACTGAAGGGACACAAGGGACATGGGATTAGATGGAAACATAACCTAAATGGAGCTACTATAAGATGGGGCATGAGCGGTTCAAAAACTATTCCCAGAAGGTAGTTATCAGTCAAGCTGGAAGGATGTAATATCAAGTGAGGGCCCAGAGGGATTGATCTGGAAGCTGGTTCTGTTCAATAGCTTCATAAATTCTTTAGATAATGGCAAAGAGAGTACACTAATAAAGTAGCTACCCCCCTGGAACTTGTCTCCATGCAAGAGACTGACTAGCTATAAGAAGTGGAAATTCATCAGCTTCATGAAACAACCTGCACTTTTAAAGTTTGTGAATGATACCAAGCTGCAAGGGAACCCAAGTGCTTTTGAGGATAAGACTAACATGCAATAATATGATCTGGACAAAGTGGAGAAATGGTCTGAAATAAACAGGATGAAATTCAGTAATGACAAATGCACAGTATTCCGCTTGGGAAGGAACAATCAGTCACACACATACAACATGGCAAATGAATGCCTAGGAAAGCGTACTGCAGAAAGAGATTTGGGAGTCAGATAATAAAATACATACAAGTCAACAGTGTGACACTGTCACCAAAAAAGCAGTATCATTCTGAGATGCATTAACAGGAGTGTAATAAGCAAAACACAAGAGGTAATTCTTCTGCTCTACTCCATGCTGATAAGGTCTCAACTGGAATATTGTGTCCTGGAACCATATTTCAGCAAAGATAAGGAAAAGCTGGAGAAAGTCCAGATAAGACCAACAAAAAGGGTTTAGAAAACATAACCTGTGTGGAAAGATGGAAATAACTGGGTTTGTTTAGTCTGGAGAAGAAAAGATGGAGGGAGGACATAACAGTTTTCACGTTCTTAAAAGAAGGAGAAGGTACACAAATTGTTCTTAATCTCTGAGACTAGGACAAGAACAATGGGCTTAAATTGCCATAACGGAGTTTTAGGTTGGACATCAGAAAAGTTTTCTAACTGTCAGGGTGGCGAAGCACTGGAATAAATTGTTTAGAGAGGTTGTGGAATCTCCATTATTGTCTAAAACCTGCTCTGAAAAATCTCCAAACATGGGTCAGGGGTGGTCTGTCCTGAGTGAAGTGGATATGACTAGATGACCTCTTAAGATCCCTTCCAGTTCTATGAAGGAGGGGAACTGAGGCGTGGTGTTTGCTGGACTGCAAGGCATCCAGGAGTAATGGCCAGATGAGAAAGAGGTCAGGAATGAAGAGGTAGATTCGTGAGATCAGTGTGAAGGAAGTGGCTGAAGCCATGAGAGTGGAAAAGGACACCCTGGATTAAGGTGCAGAGGAAGAAAAGAAAGTAGCCAGGACAGACCCTGTGAAATGCTATTGGAGAAAGAAACAGGGTTGAGTTAGGGTTTTCTCCCAGGTGATTAATAAAAAATTTAACTAGTCTGGGGCCAAGACTTGGGCCCCACTTGATGGCAATTCCCTGTTTTCAGTTACAGTTAGCCAGGTTTTGATCCATTTAACATGTGCCGGGTTGATTTTATATTGGAGATTTTTAAATCAAAATGTTATGTGATACCAAGTCAAACATCTTACAGAATTCTAAGTACATTATAACAACACTATTTCCTTTATAAACCACATGTGTAATCTCCTCAAATAAAGATATCTACATAATTGGACAGGATCTATTTTCCATGAACCCATATTGATTGGCATTAACTGCATTATCCTCCATAAGTTCTTGTTCAAGAGCAGTCAAATAAATTAAATTAAATTAAAAATATTAGCTAATAGAATGCTAGGAAACATTAGAAAAAGGATAGATAATAAAACAAAAAAAAAAATCACAATGCCACCGTATAAAGCCATGTTATGGTCATACCCTGAATACTGTATACATTTGTGGTCACCCCATTTCAAAAACGAAATACAATAATTAAAAAAGGTACAGAGAAGGGCAACAAAAATGATTGGGGTATGGAACAGCTTCTATACAAGGGGAGATTAAAAAGACTGGAGCTGTTCTCCTTAGAACAGAGATGGACAAGGGAGCGTATAATAGAATTCTGTGAAATCAGGAATGGTGTGAAGAAAATTTACAGGGAAGTGACCCTGATGAAATTAATAGGCAGCAGGTTTAAAACAAATAAAAGGAAGCACTTCTTCCCACAACAGATAGTCACCCTGTGGCACTCTTTTCCATGGGATGTTGTAAAGGCCAAAAGTGCACTTGGGTTTAAAAAAGAATGAAAGAAGTTCCTGGAGGATAGGTCCAAGAAGCTTCAATAATATTGAGCTCATTCAGCTCCCCAAGCTCTACCTTGGCTGGAGTGGAGAAGCAGCCACCCCAAACACTGCATCAGCCAGGTGCAGCCACCCTAACCTCCCCACCAGCCAAGCACTCATTTGGAGCAAAGAGGCAGCTCTCCTGACGGAGATTTGGAAGAAGCAGGGCCACACAGGGCATGTGGTGGCAGTTGTGCCAAGGAAGGCTCACCTTACTTAAGTAAGAGCAATGTATTATTTATTATCATTAATGTAATTAGTGTGATCATCATTATATGTGTTTATAGGTGTTATGTGTGTTAATGATCAGTGAAGTGATGGGTCCTGGGGGAGGGGGGGGGGTTAATCTAATGTAAACTGCTCCAACTTTTATTCAAAAAGGTTGGGAACCACTGTCAGATCATGTTCACAGAGAGTAGAATATCATTTTAGGGAGTTGTTGGACCCCAGTGAAACATATTTTCCACACCATCACTTTTTTAGAAATTGTAAATCCTTTCAGATGTTTTTTACTGTCTTAGAGTGAAATAATTATTACTGTAAGAGCAAAACCCTATGATTCTGTACAGCTGGATTTTTGGCAGGCTTCTGATTTAAGTTTTATGTGATGAATTATTGTAAAACTGCTTAAACTGAAGATTTAGGTCAGGGGTGTCAGATATGCAGCCTGTGGGCTAACTGCGGCCCACAAATCTTTCCCATCTGGCCCATAACTGAATTTGGAGGGACCCCACTCTCCCCCTGAGACACAGAGAGAGAATGTGGTATTGCAGAGCGCAGTTTCACATGCACAGCACTCCATGATACCAAGAGAGTGCTGTAGTATTTTGATTTACAGTATGTGCAGCCCTCTTGAAGTACATTGAATTCAAATCTGGCCTATCATGGTAAATGAGTTTGACACCCCTGATTTAGATGGGTAAAAGAACATGTCAATAGTTAAATAGCAAAAGGTTGGAGTTGAAGGTGTGTCTTTGTGGAGATTGGGGAATTTGATTCTATACTGGGACCAGAATTTTAAAACTAGCTGAAATAAAGGGTTAGATAAAGCTCTAGTTGTACTACTTAAAATTATACAGACCCCACTGCTGCAAGAATTTATTCACATACTTAATTTTATACAGATAAGTTTTTCTGTTAACTTAAGGCAGACTATTCATGGAGTAAAATTAAGCGTATGTATGCTTGCAAGCTTGGAGCCAGCATCTGAAGATACAAGTCTGGAAGGTCAAATGTTTTATCAGTACCTAAACTAAGTTTAAGAAGGGATTTGTAACTGTAACCATAGCTATGGTGCCTTCACTTGACACATGGCTATCTGCAGAACACGGCTGTTGCCAAAGCCGGCTGATTGTGTTTTCAAGCTTAGCTTTTATACCACTGTCCAGATATGAGAGAACTAGTGGATCACTGCCAGTCACATTGCTGTCAAGCATCAAAAGGCCTCCTTGTGTCTATCTCTGTTTGTGCAACAAAGCCATATGAGGAAACCACATGAGACAGTGGGTTTCCAAATATCTGAGTTACATGCCATGTTACACACAGCTGCACTGACTGAGTTCTGGTGGCTTCGAAAACGTACACTCTATGAGTGTCTCTGGAGGGTTCACAAACTACCCTAGTCCTATTCACTTCTCCTAGCGGTCCCCAAAACCTACCTGGAGGTCCCCACTGGTTTTTCTGAGGCTAGTGTGACCAGACTCCATTTGATGCATGTGTGTGCCAGGAGTGTGATATCCATTCGCTGTAAGGAACACACAGAGACGGTTAGGGCGGCTGTTTCAGAGAGCAAACAGAGACAGCCTTTCAGTTGCTCTTGTCACTTTATCATAAAGGTAAGCTTACACAACCCTTTCCCCAGATACTAGCCTTCCCTACTTGCCATCTCAAAGAAATCCCCAGAAGGTCCTGAAACCAACAGACCTCTAACCAGGCCTGGACCTGACTCGCTTCAATACGGGTCCCAGCAGTGTAGCTCAACTCTGGGACCAGGTGTCCTCTCACTACTCCAGGGCAGGCTATAGAAAGCTCTACGGGAGACAACCTAGAAATTGAATCTATGGCAGCAGCAGATACTTCGTTCCCTTTCTGTTCCACGCATCAGCACCCAGAAAGGCACAGGCAAAGGACAACACGCCACCACTGATTCTCTTTTAAAACAGGATGATTTTAAAGCACATCCCTCATTTTTCAAGGCCTGATTTCTGGCTACGTGGGGTTGGGTACTGTGACTGCTCTGTGAAAAGCTGGCATGCAGCTTAAAGTAGAAGCCTTGCCAAGCAGCAAAAGACATCTGCACCATCAGTTTTCAGGGGCCCAGACATCCCAGATCCTCCTTTTGAGAGCTAGGAACACCCTGCCTGGCCATGGCATGGGGAATGCTTAGCACCTTTCCTAGCCAGAGCAGCGGGCTGCAATGCCTCACCCTGCCAGCAAACTCCTGGGGCAGGCCCAGCCAAGGGAACAGTACCTGCAGGCACAGCACTCTTCTGGCTCCCAGGGCTCCTGGGTGTCCCAGGCACACTGCTCGGCCGCTCCCACGTGGTTTCTGTTCAAAGAGAATGGCAGAGTGAGTACAACAGCGTCCCGTGAGCACGACATGGAGTCACCTGCCACTGCCACAACACAGACGGGTTACTATCATCATGCCTCAGCCCCAACCAGCCACCACAGAGCCAGCCACAGCCCAATGATTTCACCCACTCTACCATGGGGGTTATTGGCTACCCTGCCCCCTTACCCCACCCCCAAATGTGGGGTCACCCACTGCCCTGAACCCCCTGTGCCATGGCCCACTTGGCCAATATTTAACTGACCTGGCCAATTTTTTTTAATAGAGTTACCAGAAAAATATTGTAATCTGTTGGAGTTTTTTACATGGGGCTGGAGATTTGCACTATTATCACAAAGTCCTGGGATACCTAATGGGAAAAGTTTCTGTTTCCAGCTAAACAAGTTGCAATTTAAGTGCTAACAGATCAAAACTGGTGAAAAACCAGCAGCTGTCTCCCACCAACCTCCAAACATACCACACAGGCCCATGTGTGAGAGTGGGTTTGAGTCACACAAGAGTGAGGAGATGGACATGGTTATTGATCTTACCTATATATGTTCTCTCTCTAGCCCCTGTAAGTAGGTGTTGGGGGGAGAGTTGCAGAGTTGCCTTGTGGCTGAGGTTGGGATTGGGGGCTGGGGTTGTGACAGGGCTGTGGTGGGAGTGCCAAGTTTTTTGCTTTTCAAAAGTCGTAAGTGGGGTCATCCATTGCCCTTGTGAATTCCGGCACTGGATAGCATCCAACTGCATGGATTTATTTGCAGAAACAACCCAGGAGAAGTGGCGATTACCACACAAAGTGGGAGGACAGGAGTGCGTTGCTGGTACAGGTGCACTAATATATTCTACTGGTAAAGCACTCCTAGTGCGGACACAGCCCTATTGCAAATTGGCACTTTACACCAGGATACCTGACTCCGGCCCCCTCAATGAAATCAGCTGTCCAATCAAAAGTGCAGGGCTGCCTGTATAGCAGCAACCACACCAGGCGCTTTTGCTGGCCCAGCTCCATACATACAAATCACACCCCGGCCATCAGAGCTATGCCAGTAAAAGGTTGTCATGTAGACCTAGACTCAGACCAGCAACCTAAAAAAAGGTGGCCCTGGACAGAGGCAAGCGAGGAAGAAGTTACCAGGGGCAGAGGTTACAACACATACTCGGAGACAGCAGCAAAAAGCAAAGTCGTCCTAGTGCACACCTCTGCTGCTGCCACCTCTTGGGCCTCAGCTCCAAGCTCACAATGGAGGAACAGAACTAGCTCAGCAAGGAAGAGTGGAGGGAGGTAGCATTTGACTCAGACGCATGAGATGGGCCATACATGCCTGTCACATCTCTAGTCTCATGGTGTTCCCATGATAACTACTCAGGCAGTCACTTCTGGGATTGCTGGGGAGGGGCTCCAAGCTGAGAAGATGCGCTAGGGCTGACTGGCCAGGGGTTAGTTCTGCAGAAAAAGACTAGGGGTTACAGTGAACGAGAAGCTGGATATGAGTCAACAGTGTGCCCTTGTTGCCAAGAAAGCTAACAGTATATTGGGCTACATTAGTAGGAACATTTCCAGCAAATCAGGGAAAGTGATTATTCCCTTGATTTGACACTGGCGAGGCCTCATTTGGAGTGCTGTGTCCTGTTTTGTGGACAAACTGGAGAGTCCAGCAGAGGGCAATGAAAATTATTAGGGGGCTGGGGCACAGAGGCATCACTAGTGTAGGGCTCCAAGGGTGTTGGCCCCCCTGAAACTCAGGGCCAGCCCATGAGCAGCATGCCACTAAACTGCACAGGGCTGCAACGCCACTCCCACATGCAGGGAAAGCTGCTGGGCTGCAGCCTGTACGGTGCTGGAAAACAGAGTCTTCCAGCCAGGCGGGAACTGCCCCAGGCTGGGCCCGGGAGTTTTTAAAACTCCTGCCCTAGCCTGAGCCTGCTCTGAGCATGCTCAGAGCAGGGTCAGGCCGGGAGCCTCAGCCTCTGCTAGGGCTGCGCTCTCCTCCGGCGGCTGGGTAAGGGAGCCAGGGTGGGGGGAATCTGGGGTCAGGCACGCCAGTCTGGCGCGGAAAGAGCATGGGGGAAGGGGTTGGTCTGGGGCAGCAGGAGACAGCGGCAGGACCAGGGGTTAGAGAAGGACTCAGGAGGGCATGGGGAGGGGTTAGGGAAGGGATCGGGGAATCAATGGGTGGGGAGAGTGGGTAGGTAATGGATCGGGACCCTGTTGGCTGATCAGGGCCTGGGCTCCACCTACTCTTTATGTCTAGCAGTACCTCTCCTGGGGCACGTGACTTATGCGGAGAGGCTGAGGAAATAGGCTTGTTTAATCCGTAGAAGAGAAGAGTGAGGGCAGTGCAACTTGAAAGCAGCCTTCAACTACCTGAAAGGGGGTTTCTGGGAGGGTGGAGTTAGGCTGTTCTTAGTGGTGGCAGAGGATGAATAAAGGTGCAATGGTCTCAAGTTGCAGTGCAGAGGCCTACGTTGGATATTAGGAACACCTTTTTCACAGGAACGGGGTGAAGCACTGGAATGGGGTGCCTCAGAAGGTGTTGGAATCTCCATCCTTAAGGGTTTCTAAAGCCTCGCTTAACAAAGCCCTGGCTGGGATGATTTAGTTGGGGCTAGTCCTGCTTTGAAAAGGGGGGTTGGACTAGATACCTCCTGAGGTCCTTGGCAGCCCTCATCTTCTGTACTTCTGTATGCCAGCTTAGCTATTCACATGTGTTCGACCACATAAAGGAATATATTTTTCCCCATAATGAGCCACACGTCAAATGTCATTTGTAGGCAAAGATCCATTCAAACTGAATGGCCCAAACAAAGGGAAATAATCATCACAGAGAAGCATGAAAACATGGATGTGCTGTAAACAGACAGTCTCACCTGCCTGAGGGTGCAGAGTCTGAAACAACAGCTGCATGCAGAAACTGCCCCATTCGGCAGTCGGGGCTCTTGGACTCTCAGTCCATGACATAGATTTGGGCACGTTACTAAGATGCCATACAATTCCCTGCTTTGCTGCAGCTGGCACCTTGACATTTGCTGTCTGTCTGCTCTGCCAAGAATTGCCTCTTGATCTGCAGCTTTCTCCTCTGCGCACTCCTGGGATCTCCAGGGAGTTAAACGGAGCCTTCCTCAGTCACAGCTGCCATTGCCACAATGCCCAAAAGGCGGCAGAGCGAACAAAAGAGCCTGAAGACTCCACAGAGGTGTACCCTTCTGTCTGGACCAGGCCCAAGGAGATCTCATCAGTAAAACGATTCTGAATCCTAGCTCTGTGGCCTGAGTGAATGAGAAGTGAACCAAGTCTCTGGGGTACAGAAAGGGACCAGAAAGTGATAGCCATGGGCAGGCTACAGAGAAGGCAACAGGAACGCCTCCCTCCATGCTTTGGAGTTGATCCAATGCAACCTGCATATCTCCTGCATGGTCTCAAAAGTTGGTGGACATAACAGAGGTTTCCATACATGACACAGTTGAGGCTAGGCTAGGGACTGAGTTAGCCATAACAAAGAGCTTTCCTTTACTCTTAGCAATGGTTAGCATCACAGAGCAGAGCAACCGAAGGCTGAATTCCACATGCATTACAGCTTTTCTCCCTCTCACACAGAAAGAAATGGCTCAACACAGCTTGCAAGCCAGACCAAACATTTCAGGGGGCTGCAACATGTGAGATGTAACTGCCTTCACTCAAGGCAGGGCTAAGTATTATTTAGAACATCCCTGACTGGTGTTTATCTGAACTGCTCTTAAAAACCTCCAATGAAGGAGGTTCCACAATCTCCCTAAGCAATGTATTACACTACCCTGATAGTTAGGAAGTTCCTCCTAATGGGCAATCTAAACTGCCCTTGCTACAGTTTAAGCGCATTGCTTCTTGTTCTGTCCTCAGAGGTTAAGGAGAATAATTTTTCTTCCTCCTCCTTCTAACAATCTTTTATGTATTGAAAACTGTTATCATGTCTCCTTTCAATATCCCCTTCTCCAAGCTAAACAGACCCAGTTATTTCCATCTTTTTACATAGGTCATGTTTTCTAGACCTCTAATAATTTTTGTTGCTCTACTCTGGACTTTCTCCAGTTTGTCCACATCTTCCCTGAAATGTGCTTTCCAGAACAGGACACAATACTCCACCCAAGACCTGATCAGCATAGATTAGAGCAGAAGAATTACATCTTGTAATTCACAAGACTCTTGCTAATGCACCTCCAAATGGTATTGCTTTTTTTGCAGCGTTACACTGTTGACTCATATTTAGTTTGTGATTCACTGTGACCTTCACATACTTTCTGCTGTACTCCTTCCTATGCAGTCACTTTCCATTTTGTACAAGTGCAATTGATTTTTTTTCCCTCCAAGTACAGTACTTTGCATTTGTCCTTAAGGAATTTCATTCTGTTTACTTCAGACCATTTCTCCAGTTTGTTCAGGTAATTTGGATTGTGATCCTATCCTCCAAAGCACTTTCAACATCCCCCCCCCCCCCCCGCGTCATCATTCACAAACTTTAGAAGTGTGCTCTCTATGCCATTATCTATATCATTTACAAAGATATTGAACAGAACTGGACCCAAGACTGGCCTCTGTCGAACCCCACTCAATATGTCCCTGCCTGAAAACTACTGATAACTACTTTCTGGGAACAATTTTGCAACTATTTATGTACCCATCTGATAGCAGCTCCATCTAGGTTGTATTTGCCCAATTTGCTTATTAGAAGGTCATGCAAGACAGTATCAAAAGCTAAAGTCAAGATATACAACATATACCTCTTTTCCCCATCCTCATGGCTTGTTACCCTGACAAAGAAAGCTATTAGGTCAGTTTGACATGATTTGTTTTTGACAAAGAGCGCTGATTGTTCCTTATCACTTTATTATTGTCTGTTTTTTCCACTAGGAGAGTGGTGAAACACTGGACTGGGCTACCTGGAATCTCTATTCTTAGAGGTTTTAAAGGTACAGCTTGACAAAGCCTTGGCTGGGATGATTTAGTTGGGGTTGGTCCTGCTTTGAGCAGGTGGTTGGACTTGATACCTCCTGAGATCCCTAATCGTCTATGATTGTGTTACAGGATTGGCTAGGCATTGTCTTTGGTGTAAAACCTAGGGTACCAATTGATCTGGAGTAAGTGTCTGGTCTCTTGGAACTGGAAGCAACCTGAATGCGGTGTGAATGTTGGTGACCATTTATCACTATGTTCAGTTTGTCTCGGCGGCAAGATAAACTGGAGAGTCTAAGCAGGGAGTGTCTGTGACCCCATGGTGAACTGTTACAGTGATCCGGGAGTTCACATTTGCTTCTGGCTCAGTGAAATCTGATTAGAGAACACACCAACCAGTTTGGATGTCTGCCCTGTTTTTGACAGCCTACCCTAAGACAGGTACACACGGTCATGCTAATTTAGTCAGCATGACATCTGGATTCTCTACCCTTCGCAGTCCATGGAGAACTTATGTCCCCTGCTCCATACACCACTAACTTTCCATATGGCAGTACAGGCTGCATCATTACTAATTCTACCCAAACTGTGGGACAGCAAGAAAAACACAGCTTCATGTATACTGGCCTAATGGAACCACAACAGACCACATTTTTATCCAGAAATGGACAGAAATGTTTCCTGCCTTTCCAGTTTTTGCAGTTCTGCTCCATTAATTTATGTGAAAAGTTGCCTTACATTCCCTGAGCTTCTGGCACAGTTTTCAGCTCTGTTTTTCCCACTCCATAAAGTTCTATTTTTGGACAATTAAGTTATCTTTATTAGTTCACAACCCACACTGCAGAAAGCATAGCAGTGCGAAAAGCAAACGGTACTTGTAGATGTACAGCAAGCACCACATAATTCCTAGCTTCAGGAAAACACCTGTCATATTTATAAATGTACAGAGAGCATTGCAGAGTTTTCAGCAGCACTTAGGGCTCCAGGACCAGAAAGAACGTCAGTACAGAGCACTCCTGTGGCTGACTGTCTAAGTGCTCCCCTCCCAACCACGTAGCTCCCTGCTGGGCTTTTGTGACAACCCTTGTGCCTGGCTGTTCAAAGGCAGTACACAGTAGCTTCACCTCCAACCTAGCATGGTTACATCTCGGGGATTTCTGTCTATTAACTATGATTTCAGGTCAGGTGGAAGAGTGTACAGAATGTTCTCTACCCATTGTCTCCCAGGCTTCACAGACCATGCTAACCCCAACCAATTTCCCATTTTCTTACATAACCTCTTACTGGAGTTAAACTTCAGCACAGGCCATGTATTTATTTCTGAACTCCCCACAACCTACTCCTGTGTGCTTTAAGGGTCAGTTTAAACTTTTGTAAGACAGCTTGTTTACTTAGCTCATAACAATCCTTTCTGTTCATGAGGATGGAAGAGTCCAAGGGTCCACGGCCTCTTTCTTCCAGACACTACTTGAGCCACATACCGTATCGCATCCTCGTTCCCCACCGAATTCAGTTCCCCATCACTTTGAAGGCATTCACAAACACACCCATGTCATCCCATTCCACAAAGCAAGGAAGAAACACAGAGCCATCCACCTGGACAGGAACCTAGGATCTGGCTGTGTGTACTGGTCCATGGTCCTGCTGGTGCAGTCTCTCCAATTCAAGCCAGTGATGTCAAACCTCTGTCCTGAGCTGATATTGATGATTCTTGTCCCTCTCCTCTCAATCACAGTGGCATTGGTTCTTCTTCTCTTCCTTGTGTTCCTTGTGTTGGCACTGTTGCCTTGCTCCCAGTCTACTAGCTGCTGTATTTCCAGATGCAGTAAATAAATCCATTTCCAGCTGTATCTTTACTTGATCCTCATATGGACCTGTCCTTGGCACCAGCTGCAGGGCCAGCCTTAGACCAAATGGTGTCCTAGGCATGGAACATCTTTGGTGCCTCCTGCCCCTTTGCTGCATGAGTTGCATGCATGATTTATCCCTATCATATAGGATGATAAATTTGCATGCTAGAATCTGTAAATCTGTATTTATTTGTGATATGACTTCCTCTAAAACTTATAGAAACTTTTTCATTTTAAGAACAACTGAAATGTATTAATATCAAGAAACTGAACTGTTTCCCAACATTGGGTGGACCTCTATTGAATAGTGTTACTGTAGATGATGGCACTAGAATGTCAACCCTAGTTTGTCAGGTCAAAAGGTCGATCTTCTTGCCTTTGCCATCTGAAGCACAGTGTTAGAGAGATTCAAAGACTGGCCAAGGGCATTTTCAAATAATAATATAACAAACAATATCAGTCTCTTGTCAACTGTCATTGATTGAAGATGTGTTTTAATGAGCACACCTTTTCAAAGCTCACTCTCATTTACTTGTGAGTTGACTGTGATTGGTCGCATCAAAGAATCCTCCAAGTTATCTACATGTTAGGAGAGTATTCTTCAACTCTGCATAATGAATGAATTGGAGAATGTGATATGTAAGGTCCTTTCCATGGGACAAAACGTGACAGATTTTGTCTAACTCAACACAGAGGTTTTTCTCCTTAACATCTGAACATTCCCCATATACCAGCATCTGGTGAAGGTCTGTACAATTATTCAAGAATGTTTCAGTTTTCCAGCAGCTTACTAAGGTCTTACAAACTCCCACAGATCTCTTTGTGGTGCTTCTTTTGTCCAAACATTTCTCTGATGAAAACTTTAGCAGTGTTAACGAGTGACCAAACAAGCTCCCTCTTGAATTTTTCTTCCAAGCTTCCCATCGCCTCATCTCTGCCTTCATAACCAAAATGCCTCTTCTTCCACTGAATGCCAGTTTCCTTAAACACAGTCTCTACCCCTAAGTTTTCTGCCATTTCTCTGGCAGCAGTGATGGCATCTTCAAATCCGTTGTCTCTGGAGAACCCAACTGAATCAAGGCAGCTTCTCATTAATGTAGTAGCAGTTGCAATATCCATCGACTGAATTTGTAATGTCTTGGAACAGGATATAATGGTAAACATGACTGAGACCAGGAATCTGAAGTCAGTGATCTGGTTTGCCAGGCTTTGCACCTCATGCCAGATTCTGGCCTTGGCTTTACTCAACTGTGCCAGTTCCATCAGTGCGCCATAAACCTCAGTCACTTGGACCTCACTGGCCTTACGTTATTAGCATGGCTCTTCCAGCCAGTGTCATATAGTGGCTTCATGGTCAGATTTGTAACATTGTCTGTGAGGATCTTTCACCTGAAACTTCGTGCTGAAAACAGATTGTGTGCCCTTTACAGTATTCCAAAGAGCAATACTGACTCTGAAGACGATGCTGCATCAGACACAATCAGGTTGAGGAAATGGCAGCCACAAGCCCAAAGAAAGCTCTTGGATTCAGCACAAGAATCCTTGTCAAGATGCTGCTGTTTCTTCCCTTCATATTCACACCATTGTTGTAACCTTGGCCACAACAATCCTGAAGCTTCACAGTATGGCAGTTAGACTCTCACTCCACTTCAGCTGATTCTTATATCTCACTGACTGACTGGTGATACCTCACCCCTTACATACCTGCAAGGGCCTGGCTGGTAGTGTTCTAACAGGTTCAAGGAAAATGTAATTCTCAGAAGCTCTGGAAAGTTTCATGAGATTTTCCAAAGATTCAGAACATTCTTGGAGGTTAGTGAAAAACAAATCCACATACAAACTACCTAGAATGTCTGAATTTGAATGCTTTATTTTCTCTTTTGTCAGTAAGAACAAAATCAGTACCCTGAGTCCAGCAGCTCCCAAGCCTGGCACTCCAGGAAGTCATCTCGGCCGCCCGCTCCTAAATCTGGGCCTGCCCAGAGGCAACAGTATTCATTTTGGATGCATGGTTGTCACTTCTGTCAGCCTTTTCCCTGCTTCTCTCCAGGAGGTTAATTCCAAGATTTTCCTCACTTGCTGGGAAGTCCATTCACACAACTGAGAAAAACTGTCTAGATCGGAGCCAGTGGCTTCAGAGAGGGTAAATCTTACAAAGTAGATGATAAGGTGACTCTGCTACCTGCTTTTTTCTGGTGCCTACAGTTCAAGCAAGATATTGATAAATTGGAGAGGGCACTGAAAAGAGCCAGGAGAATGCTTAAAGGATTAGAAATGTTGTCTTGTAGTGATAGGCAAAAGGAGCTTAATTTATGTAGCTTAACAATTAAGTAATGACTAGATCATGGACTATAAATAGCTACATGGGGAACAAATATTTAATAGTGGGGTCTTCAGTCTATCAGAGAAAGGTTTGAAGCTGAAGGCAGACTGGAAATGAAGCATGTATTTTCACTAATGGGGTGAATTACAGTGTGTATTCTCTATCCCTGGCTAGTCTGGATTTTCTAAAAAGATTTCCTCTAGTTCAAAAGGAATTATTTTGGAGAAGTGCCAAGGCTTGTGTTATGCAAGTGGGCAGGCTGGATGAACACAGTGGTCCATCCTGGCCTCAAAAATACATGCATCTCCCATCAGGATCTGTGCTCTCAAAGGCTAACTGCTCTGCCAATAGTATTCCCTTCCTTTGCATCTTCACTTGTACATTGGAGGTTCCCTGACCTCCCTGATTCTCTGATCAAGGCAACAGGCTGAGGGCAAAGCAGAGTCGTTTGCTCTCCAGAATGCAGCGTCTGCAAGCTTCTTACCAACCATGATTGTTCTGAGACGCCTTTCTTCCTTTAGCTTAGTCCTCCTCAGCTTTGCTAACTGAGTGCTCCACTTGTGCCCATGGGCAGGGCATATGCAGGCAGTGTACGACTCTCAGTCATCACTACATCAAATTCATTTTCTCCAGGACAAGCAATGGCCCTTTTGCTTGCTGAAGGGAACTTCTATGGCAAATTTCACCTTTCTCCCCAATGTCCTTTTATCACAGAGCTACTCAAAGAAGTGATACTCAGGAATTTGATTTTTCCTACTTCCCTCATGCTCTCCAGCACCTCAAACACTTGTGTTCAGCTTCTCAATAAATAAATAAAATTCACCTTTAGCCAGGCATATAAGATGGCTGCCCTGCTAGATGATGCACTGCAGATGGGACTAGGATTTCCAGAGCGAAAAATAGACTCCATTCCAGCTAAACTGCTACGCCTTGGTAGCGGCTCATTCCTCTGTACTTAGCACACAGTGGAGCCTGGAGCATCCCCACCAGTGGGCTACTTGTGGAAAATTTCAGGTCAAAGACGAAAGTGTTCAAAGATGGTGAGTGACAGGGATTAGAAGTGGAACTTCTGTACAATCTCAGCCAAAGTGCCACCAAGCCAGTGCCCCAGAAAAGAAAGACATCAGTTTGTGCTTCCTGAGATAAAGAAACCAGAGTTGAAATCAGTGCCTAAACCCCTACTGGAGAGTTTACTAGCAATGAAGGTAAAATGCAACCTTACTGAACACAAGGAATGAAGACTAGATGTCAGTCTCTAGAAGTCATTCTCCAGTGCAACCAAAGTTACGTGTCGGGTCAGACAGACTAGATGAGCATTCCCGGCTTCCCGCCTTAAGTCTATCAGCCTGTCTGCATTACTTTACTCTCGTGACAAAGCAGTACCAAGCAGGAAAGCTGCTGGCCTGGGAAAAGATCCAGGGCTTGGGCAGCTGGGACTCGGGGCTTGAGCCCCATAAGTGCCCCGCTGCTGCAGTCGCCATGGTGGCGGACCTGGAGGTCTGGCACTGGGATTCGGGGCTGGAGTCCCGTAAGTCTGGTGCCAGCAACGCCCCTGGTACCAAGTAAACCAAACAAACAAAACCAACCAGGAACCTGGGGGCACTCTTAAAGACTAACAAATTTATTTATCACATGGGCTTTTGTGGGACAAAATCCCACATCAGAAAGAAAGAAGCTCGTATTCTGTTGGATAAGAAGGAAATTACTGAAGTGACCAAGAAGATATTTTTAAACCTTGTCTGTCTTGCTTGCTTGGAAAAAAAAACTCAACTGAGCAACCTCTCTGTTCAAACACCATCAAATGAAACATAAAGGCAACTTCAAACTAGGTAAATAGCAGCTGACTCCCAGCAAAAATACACTGTCACAGTGCCATCTACTGGAAGCTACTACAAACTGCAAAACAAACAAGGAGTCCTGTGACACTTAAAAGACTAACACATTTATTTATCGCATAAGCTTTTGTGGGAGAAAATCAAACTTCATCAGACACTTTGAAGATGGGGGAACTTGCAGAATGGGAGCAAATAAATACAAGGGAGTGTAAGTTGTGGGATCAGGTCACTCTGTAACAACAAATCAGAAATAGAGTTGGAGGCTTCCTCAGTTCTGGAAGTGTCTGTCTTGGAAAAAGAGGATTTTTAAATCACACTTGCACATAAAGTTATTGTTAGACAGCCAAAGTGAGTGACATATTACAGTTAACACCTCCATTCATTTGTGTGTATCAAATGCAGAGGAATTTTGACACCGGTGTTTGGAAAATCTGAGCACTATTTAGAACATGGGAAGCCTTCTTTGCTATTAGGAACATATCCAAAATTACACATGATGTATGATAACCCAGCAGGAGAAATAGCACATAAACTCTAGATTGAAAAGCTCAGGTGGTTCCCCCAAACTAATTAGAATATGCAGGACAAATCTTTAGCTCTATAAAGCAGTAAACACTTTCTGTAGACAAATGTCTGTCTTCTGAAAACATCATCCACAACATGCTAACTATACAGTCTAGCCAGTGAACTGAAATAACACATTTAATAGCTTCCTGCACATTTAATGAACAATTACAAAGAGTGCTGAAAAAGGAAATGACTCCTGCAACTGTGGCAACATAGCCACAGACTTTTGGGAATGATAGTGAAGAACTGTCCAGACTGAAATTGTGTAGCAAGGGGGAAATGACTAGAAAAGTCAAATCCCAGATGGCTAACAAATTGGAAAAGGCTAGTCACAAGGCTGCCAACCATCTTCTCCTGAAGCAGAGTATTCTGGGAAAGAGGAAGCCTGGGGCACTGCAAGGAGGAAAGTTCACTCTGCAGCTGGCTAATGCCATAAGAAGCCAAATGATGGGTCAGGCCATCACAACACGGAGACTCCAGAACTTCCTATCAGCCAAAAAACACCGCACCAGTGAAGCTCCCAGTGCAGACTTGTGGTCAAAGTACAGCCAATAAAAAGAGAACAATCTTGTCTACCTAACACATGAAGTGAGGAGTACACATTCGCTCCAAAAGCAGCTGCTGTGCAATTAGCCTGTGTAACAGCGGCAGGCCTTCTTTCTTCTATACAGAGCATCCACAAGAGGGAGATGTTACATGCACGTTCAGGAGCTTCGTGCCAGGTGTCTGAGGTTCACAGAAACTGAAATCCCCACACAAGCTGCCACTTAGGCATTCCCCTGCCCCGGTGGTCAGTAGGGATTGACCCCAATGGCGTAGCGACAGGGGGAGGGGAGGCAGTGGGGGGCCAAGTCCCGGGGCGCCAGGTTGCAAGGTGTTGGGTGGCGTGGAGTTTCCGAGGGGAGCACAAATGTGGGCTTGGCCCGCAGGTGCTGGACACCCTCGCGATGCCACTGAGCAACCCAAAGACTTCTAATACCAAAGGACAGGCCTCCACCAGCTGGCCTGTTAAAGAAGGCTGTTAACCAACAGCAGGGCTGTCCCTAGTGGGGTGCACGACCCACGGCCAGTCAGCCTGTAGGAGGCTCCCCACCCGTCCCTGCACTGGGGGAGAGGCACAGGCCAGACCAGAGGCCGAGCCCCACATTTCCACCCCTCCCCTGAGCCAGCCACTCTGCCCCTGGGGGCAAGAAGGGCCAGCTCAGGGGTAGGGTAGGACAGCACGGCCATGGGGGGGTGACAGCGGGATGGGACCCACACTGCCCTGCTCATAGCCCCTTTTGTTGCCCCTAAGGACAGCCCTGACTAACAGTAGTAGCAAGCTCTGATGCACTCTGTGAACCAGCCAATAAAGCAGTGGTCCCCAAACCTTTCATCTTGCACCCTCTCTGACCCTGTCCATGCTCCCTCACCTCCCCCAGAGCCAGGGGCATAGTTGAGGCTGGGGCTGGGATTGGGGCCACAGTAGGGATTGAGGCTAGGGCTGGAGCTGGAACTAGAGCCATGACTGGAACAGGATTGGGCAGAGCTGTAACTACGGCGCTTTGCTCCAGGCATGCCGGAGTATCTCCATTCAGCCGCTCCATTAAAGGGCGCACTAAATATCACTCACCCCGGGTGCCGGCTATTGTAAGGGGCACATTCCTCAGGCACAGCATTCTGGAGTTACAGCTCTGGGACTGGGGGCACGGCTGGGGCTGTGGATAGGCCAGGAGCTGCGGCTAGGCCTAGGAGTGGGGCACGAAGCAGAACCGTAGTGAGTTACAAAAGGTAATTCTCCCTCTTTAAACATTCTCACCTTCTCATCAATTGTTAATGCACCACATGGGCCAGCTCAACCCAAAAGCAAATAAGGCCATGGCTGGCAGTCCCACTGCCTTAGGGGTGCCACAGCGCCACACATGGTCAGGGTAGGCCAGCTCAGAAGCCAGACCTGCGCATCCACCCCTCCCCAACCTGGCCACCGAGCCCCTGGGAGCAGAGCAGGCCCCAGGACTCCTTGTTTATTTCGCTGAAACAGACTAACCCCCTGGAACCTCTCTGAAGTTGTCACGTTTCATGAGGCAGGTTTGCCTTTCCACAGTTCATCACTGTAGCCCTTCTCTGCACCTGTTCCACTTTGAATTCATCTTTCTTAAACAGAGGAGACCAGAACTGCAAACAGCATTCCAGATGTGGTCTCACCAGCATCTTCTACAATGGTACTAAATTCTCCCTCTCTCTACTGGATACCTCTACTCACATGATGCATCCTAAGACCACATTTGTTTTTTTCACAGCCACATCACACTGGGGTCTCACAGTCATCCTGTGATCAATCAGTCCACCCAGGTCCTTCTCCTGTCACTTCCAACTTATGTGTACCCCACTTACAGCAAACCTTCTTGTTATTAGTCTCTAAATGCGTGACCTTGCGCTTTCCACTATTAAATCTCATCCTATTTCTATTACTCCTGTTTACAAGATCATCCAGATCTTCCTGTGTGATATAATGATCGTTCTCTGTATTTACAACACCTCCCAACTCATCCACAAACCTTATTAGCAAATTCCCACTTTTTGTGCCAAGGTCAGTAATGGAAAGGTTAAAGACAGTCGATCGGTCCCAAGACCAGTCCTTGAGGAACTCGACTAGTAACCTCCTTCCACCTCACAGTAGTTAACATTGTAGTCTTCTCCTCTTTAACTAGTTCTTTATTCACCTTCAGTTTTCAAATTAATCCCCCGTGCTCTGCAGCAGAGGCAGGCCTGGGTTCATGGCATCAGGAGAGAGCTATGGGGTGCTGTTTCTATGCCTGATAAAAATGTGCACAGGATCTGGCAAGAACAGGAGGAACAACCTAAAGCCCTAGTCTCTCAGGGACAGTGGAAGTGCACTGCCAAGAGAATGACTGCTTGTGGCCACACATTACAAGATTGTCTGAAGGTCTGTGTGTCCCCATGCTCAATGGTGCTGGCTACAGGAATCCCTACAATGGCACCATTTAACAGCTTCTTTTGCTATAATTCACATACATGGGACTTAATTAAGATCAAGGCAACATGCAAGCAGAGTTCCCAGAAGCTGTGTAGCAAATGGTAAAGACACGACATGATTTCCAGCTCAAGCAGATCTACAAAAAGTAAGAGACTCCATCTAACCGGACCTCAGTCAGGAACACGAGACTGCAGCAATACACATTTTTGCTTGTCAGAAACATCTGACTCACCCAGCACAGGATGGACAAGGTTTCCTTGATGAATGTGAGCAGTATCACAGCTGTATCACATCAGAGGAACAGCAGGAAAGTGCTTCACATGCTGGCAAAAAACTCTTAGCTGAAACCACCACCCACACAACTGAAGAATGCTGCCAGCTCCCAAATGCTGCTCCCCCCTCTGGCATAACCACATAGCCAGAGTGAGCGCCCACACCCAATGGGGCAATTTTAAGGCGCAATTGAGCAAGGCATCTTTCACTAGAAATGCACTGACGCATGTGCTTGACATTAAGGCTTAGCACTTTCCTGAATAGGGACTGATGTGTCTACATGCTGTCCTGAATCTGGGCCTCTTACAGAGCTAGTCACCTCAGTCATGCAGAACTGAGACCTCTTCCACATCCTGGGTGTGTGTACAGAGTCTCACACACCGCTCCGCACCCAGCATTCACAGCCCCATCCAGCACACCAGAGATCTCTGCCTTAAGAAGACCAACTCAGCGTCAAAGTAAATCAGCTTATTGTCTGGCTGACTCCACACCTATACCCTTTCGCCCAACCTCACCCACCCTCCCGTGTCCCCGCTCACTCAACCCTTCCTGCCCTCCTCTGTCTCCACTTGCTCACCCCGTCTGCCCTCCCACATCCCTCCTTTCCTGACCCCTCCTCCACCTGTGTCCCTCCTCATCCAGCCCCATTTCCCCACTGTATCCATTGGTCTGGTTTCTCCTCCTTTCCCAGTCCATAGACTCATCAATTATAGGGCTAGAATGGTGACATGCTGCACAGTATTGGCTTTAAGATTTCCTGAATTAACTCCATGGGTGTTATATACTATGGGGGAATGGGGTAGTGTTCCCCCCTTCTCCCCCAATTTTGGTTCCTCCCCACACACACTTTTCATAGATGTGTATGCTCCACTGGGTCCCCCACTTCATGCACTTTCCTGACTTGACTCATAACCCTTCATGATGCTGATGGGTTGTTGTTATCCATCAATTTTTGGTCCCCCTCCCGCCCTCTGGATATTTTCTGAAAAGAGCACCCCTACTCTGTACTTCAGTAGACCTTTCAGAAGAACATCTAATTTCAACTTTAAAGTGGGCGGAGATGGAGACTTCACCCAGATCCCTGGAGAACTGCTCCAATGGAGAATTACCATCACTGTTAAGTATCATCCAGCTATCAGTAGAGCCCTGCGCGGATACAAATAAGTGGATCCGTATCCGACCTGCATCCGCAAGAAATGGTCCGCGGATATCTGTGTTGTATCCACAGATGCGGATATAATGCAGATATGTGCAGGGCTCTAGCTCTGTGCAGATAAAAATATGTGGATCCATATCTGATCTGCATCCGCAAGAAATGGTCCGTGGATATCTGCGTTGTGTCCACGGATGCGGATATAAGGTGGATATCTACAGATATCCACAGATTTGCAGGGCTCTAGCTATCAGATCTAGCTCCAGTTTTGCCTGCTAGTCTGAAGAACTCTCTATTACCCAATTCCTGTTCCCCAGAAAGGTGCTTGCAGACTGTGAGCAAGTCACCACTTAATCTCTTCTTTGTTAGGCTAAATAGGTTGAGCTCCTTGAGTCTATCATTAACAGGCATATTTTCCAATCCTTTGATCACTCTTGTGGCCCTTTTCTGAACCCCCTCCAATATATCAACATCCTTCCTGAACTGTGGGCCGAGGATTCAAGCAGTGATTGCAGCAGTGTCAAATACGGAGGTACAATACCTTCTCTACTACTTGTCTCAAGATTCCTCTTTATACATCTAAGCACTTCATTAGCCCTTTTGGCCACAGAGTTGCATAGACAGCCCCAGCTCAGCTAATCTATCATAGCCCCAACTCCTTTGCCAGAATAGAGTCTCCCATCCTGCACCATGGTGGGCACAACGCCACACTCCATGCTTTGGGGTGCATTCATTGGTCAGGTTATTTCTTATTTCACTATGACTGTCAAGTAGCAGGATAATTAAAGAGAGCCCAGAAAGTGTTCCAGCTTACCTGGATTTGCCCCTAAAGATCCACAGCATCTAGAGATGTACTCACATTTGAATCCAAGTGTCAGGACCCAGTCTATTTGCCTTCTGCCTCAGACAGAGGTGATCTTCCCACACACATTCCTTCCATCAGGATACGGATGCAGAGACTTTGGGGAATGCCTCACAACACAATGAGTTTTGCAATCCAGAGCAGCCTGGGGACATTAATTTCCTGAAATTCCGGCAGAACGACTGAGGTTTTTAGTTGACGTTTCACACTGTGCCGTCTCTGGAGAGAATATACCTGATGCTTGGTGCACAGAGAAGCAGTCAGTAACCCCAGCTGCAGAGCAAGCTGGGTACATTTGTGTCTCAGGAAGAAGCAGGCCTGTGCAACCCTCTGCAGAGACCAAACAGCTGTCTACAGCCCTGAACAGCATCCATTGCCAGCCAGAGCTGCAGGCACTCCCCCAGCCTGCACCTCAGCTGGCTGACTGACAGTCAGCCAGCTAGGAGTGAGTGGGTGGGTGTGAAAAGCTGGGATCTCAGCTCTACCCTGCTGGGATGAGCCTGGGCGTTGTCAAACGCCTCTTCTAGTCACAGTTTCAACAGTGCTCCTTGGAAGGCTTCATCTTAAAGAAACCAGCAGCTCCCGGAAGCCTCATTTCACTTGTGTCAGAGCAGCAGAACTGGCCCCTGACATCTAAAGCCAGACAGGCCTGAAGGTGCAGACTAGGGGGCCCAAATCAGAAGCACACAGCCCTCTGGTGCAGCATGGAACACATGCAGACAGCAGCATTTCTTATTTCAGTTTAGATGGGGAGAAAATGACACGAGCAATCTGAAATTGTGATTTTTTTCAGAAATGAAAGCACCTGGCCAGGGACCAATCCCAGTTGAACCCTCTTTCTACCCATGCTTCTCTCTAGACCCATCACACCCGCTACACTAGGCCACAGACAAACCTGAGGCAAGCCAACATCACCCTTTCTGAGTGGAAGCTGTGGGGACAGACGGGGATGAGTACTGGGGACAGGGAGGAAATGTGAGGCTCAGGGGACAGAGCACAGGGAGGGAGACGCCAAATGTGGCACTACAGGGACCAGCTGTGGGGTCAGAGTGACTGATTGTGGGGACGGACCAGGACTGACTGCATGGGTTGAAGAACCCCCCTTAGGTTCACCTCTTCATCCCAGTCATTTTAGTCCATATGTTATCCTGAATAGCTCCCCTCCCTCCATGGCATTTACACATTGCTGGTTTCCTGCTGCCCCGACTCAGATGGGCCCAGCTGTTCATTTTTCTCTCCTTTGCTCCTTTAACTGCCTCAGGGACTCCAGCTCCATGCTTATTTTTTTGACCATCTCTGATAAGAACTGCCATATTGTGTCGGATCAATGGTTCATCTAGCCCAGTGTACTGTCTCCCAACAGTAGCAATGCCGGATGTTTCAGAAGGAATAAACAGATGAGGGAATTATCAAGTGATCCATCCCTGTTTCCTCATTCTCAGCTTTTGGCAAACAGAAGCTCGCTAGGGACATCAGAGCATGGTTTTGGATATTTTTCAGAGGGGTAGTTGTGTTAGTCTGTGTAAAGCAAAAGCAGCGAGAGTCCTGTGGCACAGTGGCTAACACCTCTGCTTAACATGCAGAAGGTCCTGGGTTCAATTCCCAGGGGGTTGGACTCGATGATCTCATGAGGTCCCTTCCAGCCCTATGACTTGACTTGACTTATAGACTCACAGATTTCTTCGAACATAAGATTTCATGGGCTACAACCCACTTCATCAGATGCATGAAGTGGAAACTACAGAGGAGAGGTATATATACACATCAGAATGGAGGAGGGCAAGTGTTAGCAAAGTCAGTTCAGAGAGCAGATGGGGCCCATTCACACCAGTAGATCAAAGGGAGAGAATGTGTGAACAGATGAATCAGTTTTTGTAATGTGCTAACCATTCTATGTCTCTATTCAGACCCAGCCAGATGGTGTCAAACTTGCAGATTAGCTCCAACTCTGCAGTTTCACACTGAAGTCTGTTTTTGAAGTTTCTTTTTTGAAGTATGGCAACTTTCAAGTCTTCTACTGAGTGTCCATGGAGATTGAAGTGTTTTCCTATTGGTTTATGGATGTTGCCATTTTTTATATTTGTTTTGTATCCATTTATCCTTTTACTCAAGGACAGTCCAGTCTACCAAATATACATGGCAGAGGGGCACTGCTGGCACATGATAGCATATACCACATTAGTGGATGTGCAGCTGAATGAGCCCCTGATGGTGTGGCTGATGTGGTTGGGGCCCGTGATGGTATCCCTGGCGTCAGTGTGTGAGCAGAATTGGCAATTGGGTTTGTTGTGCAATTTGGGTCTCCCTGTTTAAGAAAGATGAATTCAAACTGGAACAGGTGCAGAGAAGGGCTATTAGGATGATCTGCAGAGTGGAAAACCTACCTTATAAGAGTGGAGGGAAGGAGATGGGCTTGTTTAGCCTACCCAAACAAAGGCTGAAGGGAGATATGACAGCTTTATAAAAAGACAACTGAGGGATAAAGACCAGTGAGGGAGAGATGTTATTTAAGTTAAGGGCCAATGCTGGCACAAGAGTAGAATCATAGAATCATAGGGTTGGAAGGGACCTCATGAGGTCATCTAGTCCAACCCCCTGCCACAAAAGCAGGACCAATCTCACTAAATTATCCCAGCCAGGGTTTTGTCTAACTGAGCCTTAAATATCTCCAAAGACGGAGATTCCACTATCTCCCAAGGTAGCCCATTCCAATGCTTCACCACCCTCCTAGTACGAAAGTTTTTCCTAATGTCCAACCTCGACCTCCCCAGCTGCAACTTGAAACCATTGCTCCTTGTTCTGCCCTCTGTTACTACTGAGAACAGCCAAGCTCCTTCCTCCTTGGAGCACCCCTTCAAGTAGTTGAAGGTTGCTATCAAATCCCCCATCAGTCTTCTCTTCTGAAGGCTAAATAAGCCTAGTTCCTTCTGTCTTTCTTCATAGGTCTTGTGCTCCAGCCCTTTGATCATTTTTGTTGCCCTCTGGTGGACTCTGTCTAATTTGTAAGTAGATATATACAGGCTATCAATAAGTTTAAGTTTAAAATTAGGCGAAGGTTCCTAATCATCAGTAGACAGAAGTTCTGGAATAGACTTCCAAGATGAATAGTGGGGCAAAAAGCCTATCCTGTTTTTACTGAGCTTGATAAGTTCACAGGCAGATAGTGTGATGAGATTGCCTTCAATGGCTTAGGGCCCATCCACATTAACAAATATCTCCACTGGCCAATGATGGGACACTAGGTGGGCACAACTCTCGGTTACTACAGAAAATTTTTTCCCAGATGTCTGGCTGGTGGGTCTCTCTCACATGCTCACAGTCTAACCAATTACTGTTAGTTGGGGTCAGGAAGGAATTTTCCCTCAGGTCATATTGGCAGAGACCCTGGAGGGAGTTGCTTTCCTCTGCAGTGTGGGGCATGGGTCACCTGCTGGTTTGAGGTAGAGTAAATGGTGGAGTCTCTGTAACTTTGATGTTTTTAAATCAAGATTTGAGGATTTCAGTAACTCAGCCAGAGGTTAGGGGACTATTGCAGGAGTCAGCAGGAGAGATTGCATCACCTGTGATGTGCGGCAGGCCAGACTAGATGATCACAATGGTCCCTTCTAGCCTTTAGGTCGGTGTATCTACGAGGTGAGCGTGTGCTTGCTGCAACAGCTGTGGTTAGAAGGTGTAGAGATGGGACACACTCTCCTATGCAGGGGATATAAAAGAAGGGATGTATGGCGGAGGGGAGAGGAGGGGGAAGATCCCATCCAGAGAAGCGAGAGGGGCAGCAATCCCACACAGTGAACAATAAAAATAGATGAGGATTTTCACACGTGCCTTCAAATGTGGTGCTCTGCCTTTTCCTGCTGTTCTCTCAATCACACTCAGCTGCCATCTGGTTCTGGGTGAAGAGTTGGGCCGTGGATTGGACCCCCAAATTGGGGCACAGACCTGGTGGCCTTCATTTCCACAGGGCTGCTTTCCCAACTGCAGGACCAGTCAGGCTGCATCCTCCAGCTGTAGAAGAAGGCCCTGTGGCTACCCTCCAGCCCGGTTAGCCAGCTGCTCCCTGCTTCACTGAGCTCTCCTATGAAACACGAGGTGTAGCAAGTCAATTTCGAAAGGGATAGCCGTGTTAGTCTTTAAGTGCCACACGACTCCTTGGTTTTTTGTAGCAAGTCAGAGTGCCTCAGAACGTCTCACAATGGAGCTGCCTTGTTCGGATGCAATCTGAGGAAGCTACACTTTGTAAAGATCCAGTTTCCCTACAGCAGCTCCTGCTGCAGCTGCAAATGGCCTTTCACACTGGAAAACAAAATCGTTGCAGCTCCAACGGACCAGATCCCCAGCCACTGCGCAGATGGGGCCTACAGGGAATCCTGGCCGCAGATAGCAATGACGGGGCCCCTGGTTCCAAGGCCCAATAGATCCCAGGAGCTGACCCCGGACAGCCTTTGAGGGGTGGTGCTGAGAAAGCCACGAGCCCATTCTGGCTATGGTCTGTCCCCTCCCAAGGAGCTGTTCCAATCCCACCAGCAAATTACTGATCTTTTCAGAAAGCTCTGGCTGAACATGAATAAGCCTCAGAAATCTTGTTACTTCCAGCAAAGCGCTCGCTTCCTCTCGTTCCTTGCTATAGACGAGTGTCAGCACACACAGTCACTTCCCTGGAGCACAGCCCCTGGGACATAAGGGTAAGATGGGCAGACAATCACAAATGTTGCCAGGACACTGAGCATGAACAAGAGAGCAGGAGGCTTGTCTGCACTGAAAACAGCTGACAGGATAATATTCTCACTCCCAACGGGCAGGTTCTGCCACGGTTTGAAGGCCGTAAAGAGCTGTATTGCAATCTGTCTCTGAAACGACAATTCCTTTCCTTGAAAAGTGACAACACATCATTGTCAAGCTTTCATTTCCTCGCAGACCAAGTGCCGACAGCAAGGAATTAGAGAAAAGCTGGGAAAAGCCCCAGCCACCAGCATGTGTGTGGGAGACACACAGACGTCAGCTATCCATGATGACTAGTGAGGGAGAGCCCAGTACGCCAGGCCAGAGAAATGGCTGGGAAAGTGCAGAACTTGCTGCTGGAGGCCAACACAGACACCTCTCCCACGCCAGGCAATCTGGCAACAGCACAGTGACCATGGAGTACTGGGGAATGAGGCAAAGAGCAATGTAAAATGTAAGGGTCAGTTCCGGACATTCATGGGGATAAGGATCTATTAAGGGGGCCCTCAGAAAGGGGCTTCCAGGGTGCAGCCTCCATGTACACCACGAGCGAGGCATGGATGAAGGAACAGCTGTTCTGTGCAGTGTTTTTGCCTGGCAGACTGGGGATTTTAGGTGTGGGAGGGGCGAGCCCACCCATATGTATGCATGCATGTATATATGTGCGTGAGTCTGTGCATGCATGTATGTGAGGGGAAGGAACAAACTATGCAGAGGAAAGGCAGCATGAGCTGACATTTGGAAAGTACAGAGTGGACCCTTCTCTCTTGCCTGAGACCCAAGGCAATGAGACTGCCGGGCAGGAGACCCTCCTTAACACCCCCAGCCACCTGAATAACCCCTTCCCATCTCCTCAGATAGGAGGTCGCATATTGCCCCATGAAGGGGCTTCCATATAAAAGTGTTTTCTCACTGCTTGCAATTAAATAAACCAGTTCTCAGTGTGTAGCAGCCCTCCAACCACCACCCACTGCCAGGTTGCAAAATGGCCACCTCTGCCAAGCTGTGCCACAGGGCTGGGTTCTTCTCCTTCAGAAGAGTTCATGGCAAGGAGCCTTTTGTTTTCATTGGCTCCTTTGTGTCAGGCTCAAAGTCTTTTGTATGCAAGGAGCTGAGGCTACTGCAGCTTCTCTGGATTGATGTTCTTCCTACCCTAGCACTTTCTGTGAGAGAGCTGCAAGATGTTGACCGGGGTCACCAAGGCAGACTGGAACTCCCAGTCTAAGGGGAAAGCTTGTCTGTGAAGGAGACACAGGACCCAAAACCACAGAACAAACTCTCACAGGAAGGAAGGATCATCTTGAACTTCCACTCCAGGGGCCAAGCAAATCTCTCCCACCTGTCCTCTCTAACAGAAACGTCTCTTTGTCTAGTATTAACAAACCCCAAACAAACACTCCCCTGCCCACGCTTCTCCCCCTAGGGAGGGAGAAGAGAACAAACATGGGGCAGATGTGAGTCACCTTACTTAATTCATGAGTGGGTGGTACTCAGACACTCGGAGAGAAGCACAGTACAAACACCTATACTGAACGGAAGAGTCAATGTTCAGTTCCTTGCATTGTGATTGTGCCTGACTGGTGCTAGGCGCTTACTTTTCAGATCCCAACTCCAATAAGGATTTGCATCAAGCCTCTTTTTCCTTGCTGGTGTGTATTCGTAGTCATCACAGAATATCATATTCCAGAGCTGGCTTCTTTCTGGGAGCACCATCAGGTCAGTTTCCTTGTACTGTCCTGCGTGGAGCAATGATCTGTGAGGTGTTTTGGAGTCTGTACTGATGCTTTCCTTCCATATTCCTGCATTGCTCTGCGTGATGGGGTGGTGGTTTCCCTGGGCATGGGTTCAGGTGTGGAGAAGGCCAATCAGTCATTGCTGGGCTGTGCTCTTTAACACAGCAGTTCTCATTTGGCAATTTACATCAAGGACAGGTCATTTGGTTTCAAATAATGCTTTCAACAATGTGTTCCAGCACTCCATAGGGCTGCCACTTCTACCAGATGCTGAGAAACAATGTGCCCCCCCCCCCCGACTTCAGCCACCTCACACTCCAGTGCAAAACCTCAACAGTCAACTTTCCAATGTTCAGCCAAATGAATGTTATCCATGTGCAGTCTACACACAGGCAGATGAATTATCCAAGAGGTCGTGAGGTCAGGACTAAGCCCGTGCAGTGTGCTGTGATTGCATCTGGAGTGTCACTGGGCCAGGAGCAAGGAATGCTGTGACTCTGCCCTTTGCTTCCACACTTTTAAGGTTCTGGGTGGCCAGGAGGGGCTGTCCAGCTGCAGTCTGAGCTAGCATCCAAGCAGGTTTTTGATGGTGTTAATTAGAACAAATTTTGGATCAGAGCAGCGTTTCTGGAGAAGGGGCAGGACTGAACAGGGACTGATAGGGCAACAAATCTCGAATCTAGCCCCCCAATACCCTCAGGTCAACGCTGCAGTGCTCACATTTGGGGTCCCAAGCCCCTCTCTCTTCCCCGCTTACACACATGCAGCATTCCCATCCCACCTGACTCGCAGACATGGCCCAAAGCCTGGTAACTCTCTCCTCCATTTTGTGAGGGAGGGAATTCAGTCACCTCATCTGCCACGTTCCTCCATGTGAAGAAACAACCTCTGGCTTTGGGGAGGGTGCAATGGGCTGCCATCCAGAGGATCTGGCCTCACTTCTCCTATGGGCTGGGGTTAATGTGCCTGTTCCCAGCCCCATCCCCCTTCTCTGGGAGACAGATGAGCATCATTCATCCAATTCACACAGAAAGTCACTGAGAAGCTGCACACATAACTGCCAGTAGAAGGTCCAAGTAGGACAAAGTCAAGTCTCAGGCACATCACCACAAGACTGAATTTCAGATAAATGCTGCACAGCTCTTGCATGGCTCTGCTGGCTGTAACCACTAGACCCCTCTCTTCCTAGAGCCAGGTTTAGAATCGAGGACTCCTGATAATTGGCACTCCACCACTGTCATCTGATAGCTGTCTCACCATGTCCCCTCGTGGCCACAGATTATTTAGCTCAACTAGTAGGAGTCTGTGGTGAGGATCTGAAAGCTCTAGATTCAAACCCTGCTGAAAACTCATGGAGGAAAAAATGTATGAAGATGTAATTAAAAACTGCTTTAAAATAAATACAAAGGGCCAAAGGAAGGCCGAGAGTTACCAGTACTTTAAATTTGGCATATCCTGATTTTTTAGCACTTTACTTTGCAACTTAAATAATGGCTGGCTTTTCTTCTTGTTTTTTGGGAAGAGGATTTGGGTTTTGGTGGTCATGGAGATATATACTGCACAGTGAGTAGACAATTCTGCACTATTTTATGTCCTTTTCAGTCCACTGTCTACAAGAAAGAAAGAAAGAAAGAAAGGAGGGTAGAACTTGACTATGACCTGCTTAACTGAAAACACAGCCTGTTTTCTCATGTGATCAATAAGGCAATGTTCTCTTCAGTTTCCCAAGCTCTAGCTGTGCATTCTGGACACAAAGGCACGTAGCACTGGATATGATGAGCCAAGCCGTTGCCAAATCTCCCACGTGTTCATGAAAGGACAAATCATGCAAGTATGTAGCATATTTTGTGTAACAAACAATGCTCTGTTCCTAATTTTGCAAAGAGAATAAATCAAAGATTGTGTTGTATCTGCAACCTAGCAAACATGTTCTTTACTTTGTATAACAACAGCCTCTCATAAGAGCCCTTCACTTCTGCTGTGCAAGGCAGCATTTTCTGCAGTGAAACAGCCCCTCAGACCTGGAATCCAATCTGCTGTCTGTGCTAGAGACACCAAGGTAACTCAGCAGCCAACACCATTTAGGGAGCACAGCTAATGACCTAAGTGAAAGCTCACTGACCAGGATTTCTGACTTAAGTTCTGTTTTTTCCATCATCCCTCACCCTCTGTATCCAATACCCAGCAGAGGAGACAGCTGTGCTCACATCTGTTTGAATTCTGGCATATGGCGGCTCACTCGGTTCAGCTTGGTGCAGTTTTGAAGTCCATCACAGCCTCTGCCCTGCTCAACGAGCAGCAGAGTCTGACTGTGGCTATGCCCAGCTGCAGGCCCCTGTCCTAGCCATGTGTGAATGGAGAGCTGCTTTCTGAGACAGCCAGGTCCTCATCCACTGGGTCTCAGAAAGTGAGGGCCCCACAGTGAGGAGGGGTGTGAGGGCCCTGCGGCAAGGAGGGCAAACGAGGCCCCACAGGGGAAGAGGGCCCTGAGGCATGGACAGTACGGAGGGACCCATGTATGCAGAGAACAAGGATCAGCGACCCATGTCAGAGAGGGTACAGGGATAAAGCGCCGCACTTGCTGCGTACCGAGATGAGGCCCTATGATATTCAAAGAATGGGGAGGAGGGCCCCACAACAGGCAGGGTCTTCTGATGTCTTCTGCCCTTAAAATGTAGGGATCTGTGACTCTGGCCCTCAGCAGGATAAGTCAGGGCTGAGTCTTCTTGGGTTGTATTGTCCCTTTACACTTCTCAAGAGCTGACTGAATCAAACATATTGACTTCGCAGGACCTATAACAGCTAAAAAGGTCATTTTTTGTTTGTTTGGCTGAACGTTAGCTGAACATAAATATATTCCGCTCCTGAGGAGTCCTATACAAATCAAAACCACCCCAACCTCCACACGGGGACCTGTGACATCCCTGATTATTGCCCAGTCAACGTGCCTGACAAATGGAAAGATGAGGTGAGCCCTGGCTGAGTCACAGCACAAAACTTTCCCTTTTCAAGGGCTAGGCTGAAGCTTGGCTCTGCAAGGAGTGTGTGGAAAACAATCGCCTCTGGAACAAGTGGAAGGTAAAGAGGCACTTGTCCAGCCCATGGTGACGCAGCTGCTCAAGTACAGCTTTCACAGCAGCTTTCTCAGCTTCATGTCTGAGAGCCATTGCTGGCAGAACAATGGCCTAAAGGAAAAAGGTCTCCGTAGAAAAGTAGAACTTGCTGTGGCAGCTTTCTGGGCCAGGTTCCCACTGTCTGGGGCACACAGATGGAGTCAGACTAGAGCTCCTTCCCGTGGGCTGGGAAACAGTATGGAAGACAGCCTGCCAGCAGAACTGAGGGCCTGGAGCCACCACCCCCCAGGTGTCCGTTTGGAACCAAGTAACCCTGCACCAGCACGTCCGATCCGGCACTCACAGAGACAGCAAGCCCTCAACCCATCCTCTGCCATATCCAGGGGTAGCCCTGGCTGTTTCCTGAGGAAGGGGATGAGCCCTTTCACTCTGGCCCGTTTTCAGCTGGTTAGTATTTTCTGAACCTGCTCTCTGCTCCAAGGTGAGTTTTTCTGGACAGCGAGTTACACATTCTGCCTTTTCAGGACCAGGGGGGAATACACAGCGGATCTCTCTCCAGCGTTGAACACTTCTTGTTACCTTTTTTAGAATAATTCTAACATCAAACAGATTAGGGCAGGAAACCAAAGTTGGGCAGGGAGGAACAGTGCTTTGAGTGTCCAGGAAAAAGTGTGTTTGAGTGGACTGGATTGTAGGCCCTCCACCGAGGCACAGTAAGATGCCCTGGTTCCCTCTGGTGCTTTCCCAATGCTGGGAACAGAGCTGCCAGCAGAAGACATGCTGTGCAGTTAAGAACTGCTGGGATGCCCTACAGTTATCTGAACTCGGCCCTTCGGGGAGCCACTCAGCCTAGAAACAGGATCCCTGGTATGCCACTCTGTCATGGAGAACCCAGAAAAGCCTTTTGGATCCCCTCTGTTCACAGCCCACCAGGACTCTGCTACGGTGGAGCCTTCTCCCGTCCAGCACCTGGGTCTCCACGCTACCTGTAGCCAGCTCCCAAATCCAGGCTCAGAAGTCCGATCCTTGCTCTGTCTGGTCTCCTTTGGGGGAGCGGGGGGTCCCACCTCCACAAGGGTCCCAATAGTTCCAGGGTTTATTAGCAATCCAGTTTCCACAGCAGGTAGGACAGTTGGGTCTCAGATCAACCACGAGGTTTGACAATACACCCCCAGGACAAGCCCCATAGATCCTGCCTCTCTGACCTCCACCTTCCTTCTTCCCCCTCTTCTTCCTTTGTTCTCCTCTACATCCAGCTGTCCTGGCCCTGGTCTAAACCGGCCACATCCTGTCACCCTTAGTGGTACCTATAGTTATCACACCCCCGTGTCCCACCACCAGAATCCCATCACCAAAGACCGGGAACAGAAAAGAAAAACCACAGTAGCCCAAGAGGTTTTCTTACTTCATCACACACTCTTCCACACGAGGGTCACAATTTTTGAGTAAAATTACACCTCCCTCATGATCTCACAACAGAACTCTTGGAGGTCAGGAATTTTTCTCCAGCCAGGACACCTTCTTAGAACGTGTTCCCAGTCAAACCCCATCCTCAATGAAAAACTGAATGGGACTTCTCCACTGGGCAGTTACCTCCAAAGTGCTTTGAAAGACCACAGGAATTCATTTACAGTAGATAAACAAAGCTTGCAGGCTAACAAGTGGGGGAAGAGAGAGCATGGCTGTGCCCCATCAGAGAGGAGAAACTTCAGCTGAGATATAAGCAAGTAGCGGGGGGCATGGGAGGGAGGGAGAGACCTCAGATAAGCAACTGAATCAACTGAAAACAAAATGTTGTCATTTGAGGGAACTAAAAAGGAGATTTAACTTGACATGGAAATCCTGTCAGCCACCCTGGGCATGGCCAGAGCTCCAGGTATCAGACCCAGGTGGCTGCTCTTCTGCCAGCCGGGGAAGAAAGAGGGAACCCCAAAGCAGCCACGTCCCTCAGCCTGGGAGGGTGAAGAGCCCCCAGGGACAGCGGTGTGGCTGGGAGCCGCCATGTGGGCTGAGGGGATGACAATGAGGGTGGTGAGGGGCTGATTGTTGAAGGGTTCCAAGCCGACGGGGAGGGTGCTGGGAGGGCAATCGGAGGGCAGTAGGGGTTCATGGAGTAGGGGGGCTGAACAAATAGGGTTGTGGTGGGAGCTGGGGCATTGAACTGAGGATGGCTGAAGTGAGGGAGGTTTGTGGGGACAGAACTGATGGTGGCCTGGAGGACAGGATTAGTTGCTGGACAAGAAGGGGCAGATGTGATATGACAGCTCCTGCAGCCGTGGCCAAAATCACCTAATCCCGTATATGTGAGAGAATGGGTGACACTAACTGTCACAAGCACACATCGTGGGGAGGGCTCAGGGGAATTCAAATCATATCAAGGGAGAGTCTTGAAAATGCAATCTAATCTTTTTTTTAAAATCTCATGATTTTGGGGCCAATTTCATGATTGCGCCTTCAAGTCCATTCCTTAATGTTAGCAGTTCTGGGATCCTCACCCTCCCACCACACCCTGGGCACCTCAGAGCCCCAGGCTAGAAGGAGCCACACTCTGTGCCCACCCATACTAATGACTCGCCATCGCGACGCTCTGCACTTCACAGCGGCTGTTTGGGGAATCATCCAGCCACAGGCCAGTTATGGCCTGTAAATCTCATACCACATCCTGAACAGACGGGGCTATTTACGAGGAACGAGAATGACAGGAGGGGACTTGTCCTGCACCCCAGGGGACCCGGTGGTAGAGCAGGTATCAGGATCCATTTCTCTGATGCGATGGTCAATCCCTCCCTCAGACTCTGACTGGCAGAACCTCTCGGAAAGAGTGACTTTAGATCTGCTCAGTTATGCTGCCAGGAAAACAGGGTAACTTGGGAACTTCCTCTTCTGGAATCCCTGCAAATCCCCAGTGGATCAAGAGACCGGAGAGAACTCGTTTTAGCTGACTGTACACATGAGAAAGTGGAGGGGCTAACAGCAGATAGGCTTGCTGGTTGTGCAGGCCCTGTGAATTGATAGATGCCACTGCCCCGGCTTCCACTACCCCATCGGACACTTCCTTGCTCCCCAGCCATGGGAAAGCTGCTTTTCCGCCTGTTTCACCATCTGGAAACAGTTGGCCACTGGCCCTGCCCTAACTCAGTGGGGCTCGTCAGGAATGCTGGGATGTTGCCTTGTAAAGATACAGCTCCAGGGACAGCGCTCATCACCAGCATCTGCCCCTGCATCTGGGAGGCCCTGAGCACTGCATGGGACAAGAACAAAGTCTGCTTGCCCTCTAACCATGCACTGAGCCTGGCAGCTGGAGTGGCCGAGACACCAGGTGTGAAAAATCCATTCTCCCTCTGAAGCCAGTGGCTCAAATCTAGACAGACTTGGCTCAGACCAAGTGAGACAAATGAGTTCCTATCAGAACAAACAAGGAGTCGGGTGGCACTTAAAAGACTAAGAGATTTATTTATCACATGAGCTTATCTAGGAGAAAATCCCACTTTGTCAGACACTTGACGCTCATGTGATAAATCAATTTGTTAGCCTTTTAAGTGCCACCAGACTTCGTTTATTTTGCTGAAATAGACTAACACAGCTACCCCATTGGAACTGAGTTCCTATCAGTTTACTCTATGCTTATCCAAGTCATTTCCCAGTTCTTACAGGGGCTGGGTCAGGCTGCCCCCAGGCCCTTGGACTGGCGCACACCCAATTCAGGTTAGCAAGGAGTCTTCTGGCAAACTGAAGAAGGAGGATAAATTTTTCAAAAGTGCCCAAGTGACCCAGGAGCTGAAGTCTCAATGACATCTGCTCAGACCAGCTCCCTAATGCCTAAGGGTCTGAGGAGCTGAAGTTCTCTTTTCCAAAGTCACATAACCACTTTTGGAAGTTTTAACCCAGAGACATTTTTCATTTAGCAGAGATTAGAATGAACTTGCAAGATTCAAGCTGTAAATGACTACAGTGGTTGTCCAGCCATATTTACCCATATTTATCACTCTGCTTAAAAAGCACCGCTCACCACAGCCCAGGGGCTCTATAAAAGCCAACACACTTGGTCTGCCATTCTCTCTACCTTACACAATAGAATACCTTGAATTTGGAATCACACAGAGGTTTTTATCTGATTTCAGTTTAAAATATAGTATCTGAAATGAGTCATGCATCAGTCTGAAGCCTGGACTCCACAGAAGTACCCTGAAACTAAAGCCAGTCTTTTGCAGTAGACATTAAGAGTTAAGGCGGCTCAGACATTCCTCACTCTGGCACTTCTGCACTTTGCAGTGGGTGCTTAATGGTGCTCCTGTGGTGTTCCTCTTGATGTTGCTAGAATTTCTCAGTGAAATTTATTCGTATTACTCACAGGCAGCTTTCATTCTTTGCACCAATTCTTTGAAAATGAGCATGGATCCCCACAGGCAGTGAACCCTAACCCCTAGAAACAGCTCTGCATGACCCTTCACTGCAGCAGAGCCAGGTGCCCCAGGTGCTCTGGCGAATGGGACTTACCATTGGTGAAGGTGTTCACATAGTACCGGTAGCCCTGAGGAGATGTGTAGCTCTGCCAGCCAGGGGGGAGAGGGCAACTCAGAGAATCTTCTCCTGACTGAGGAGGGACCTTCCTGGGTTTCTGCTGGGAAGAAGAAGAGGGTCCTGGTAAGCAGCTTCCAGAAAAGGCAAAATCTAAACAGACATGGATATGGAAAGTGGGCCTATAATCTGGGGGTCTAGGGCAGGAGTGAGATGGGTAAAGACAGCTAACAATTGCCAGTCCCACACCCCTGTAAAAAGTGCGTTAAGTTCCAACAACCCAATGCAGCAGTGCCCGTCTCCTGGAGATGTTCCCGTGAGAGGCACAGAATGCGAGGGTCTGCTGTGCATCTTGTATCAACCCTATGCAGATGCAACACACTGTTGTGACACTTTGTATCTGAGACCACCCCAGAAACTCTATATTCATCTATGTCATGAACTATTTGTTCTATACAAGGTAAGCCTTGCGAGGTATTACGCTGAACTTTCATATCTTGTTGGACTGTATGTGCTCCCATGGTGTACAAAGTTATAAAATATTGCCAAAAATGCTATCAAAAGGTTGCAAAAAGGGAAACTCCTACAAACAGCCTCTCAGGCCTTGTGTACATTTGTCAAAAGTCAGCTTCTGTCAATAGAACAGTCCTAGTGTGTACACTACGTTCCCTTCTTTGTCAACAAAACTGCCCTGTTTTGCCAACAAAATAGTTCCACCAAAATACCATGAACTAGCAATCCCTGCAGCTGCAGCTGCAGCCATGCTCCATGGGGGATGAAGCTCTGGTGGCTTTAGCCTCCTTTCTCCACCCACAACAGCTTCAGCTCCCTGCCGCCAGGGCTCCTACATCCCCGGCAGCTTCAGCTCCTGCCACTGGGGACCAGGGTGTTCCAGGGATGCAGCTGCTGGGGATCCTCGGTCCCCACGGCAAGGGAACTGCTGGAGGGACCCAGGCACAGCACCTGGGTACTTGGCAAGGGTCGGGGGCAGCAGGGAGCCTGAGGTTCACCTCTTAGCTCCCCCACACTGCCTCTTTTGTCGGTGGAAGTGGTCCTAGTGTGGACGCACTCCACCAACAAAAGGATGATTGTGTGGACGCTACCCACTGCTATAATTAAAGCAGTGGCTGGCTGCCAGTAAAACTTTTGCTGGCAGACCTCTGTAGTGTAGACATAGCCTCAGGCACAACAATAAAGTGGACAGACAGTGCTGATGGCTGTCTCTCACCTATTCAAGGAGATTTCATTCACAGAGATTTCATGCATCTGATGAAGTGGGATTACACCTGCAAAAGTGCATGTCATACATACACTTGTTTGTCTTCAAAAGTGCCACAGGAGTCCTTGTTTGATTAACTGAGTTTGTTTACTGTGGCATTTCACCAAGAAAGCACATGCAGAATGCAATAGTGACTGACCAACAAGGACAACCTTCCAGGTCGCAAGTGTCACTCGCCCAGCAAGCCAGAAAAGACTGTAAAGAAAGGGGCATGACATAATGACTTGGCTTCACTTCCCCACAGCTAAAGGACAAAGATCTGTGGACTGAGGGAAGGAGTCCCTGGTGGGGAAAGCACCCTTGCCTATGAATTGAAAATCTGTAGCCTGCTTGTACCATCTCTCAGAATGAGACATTTCTTAGCTCAATAACACAAATCGGTGCACATCTTCCTTACAGAAAGGGGGAAATGGACTTATTCGTGAGTTTGTGCTAGACAGATGGTATTATTGCAGTGTGCCTTACCCAGTCGTGAAAAGCCTGGGATCTGTGGGGGTTATTGGCTGTCCCTTGGCTCTATGTTGGGTGTGTAGTGCCGCCTGCTGTTGTGCTGAATGATAACAAGATTCAAAGAAATTTTATCTACAGGAGCATATCTGGAGCCCAGCACATGCCACAGGAGTAAGGAGGCTTTGCGGTATCCCAGCCTCAAGCTACACGTCCGTGACAGCACACACTGTGCGGAGAGTGCACATAACATTGGGAGGAGTCTGTGAGGTGGGCGCTCTCTGGGGAGGAGCAATCAGCGTGAACTGTAACAGTGGACGACTCATCACACAGCAAGATGCAAAGCAAGCAGTGAGTTGGCAAGGCTCTGGGAGGGAAAGTCCCCGCCTGCGTTGCTAGCATATAGCAAACTAAAACCTGTGGTTGGCCTGTGCCAGGTGACTTGAGCTCATGGGGTTGTTTCATTGCTGTGTAGACCTCCACGCCAGGGCCAAAGCCTCAGGTTTGGGACCGACCCACCCACCCTGCAGGGTCCTAGAGCCCAGAAGGCTACACAGCAATAAAAGAGCTGCACAGCCCGAGCCCTGAGTCAGCTGAGCCATTTGCAGGCTTTTCTTTGCAGTCAAGACATAGCTTTGTTTGTTGCTCTTGGTAGCTGGTGGAGAATCCCAAGCCCGCTTCATTGCATCCTCCTGAGACTCCCACTCTCCCATCAACTCCAGCACATGCAGAAACCAAGGCAACATCTGCCAAGCAGCTCAGGAAAGGATGGCCATGAAGCCAGTGAGGGAACCTGCAGGGTGGCACCTGGCTTGATGCCTGCGCCATGCTGCTTATGCCAGCGCAGCGCCACTCAAAGCTTAGGCTGGGATCCCAGGGGAGGACTCTGTGAGGCTGGGTTCGGCAGGCAGTACTGCCCAGCAGGACCCAAGTGGAAGACCCTCAGAGCCCGCCGATTAGCTGGTACCAGTACTTAAACCAAGAGGCCATACTGGGAAGCTGTCTGAGCTACTGTTTGCAATAGACCCCAGGCTCCAGCTTCCAGCCCTGGTTTATTCCAGGATTTGCTCTTTGACTGCTGTCTGCAAGCTGCCACCTTACCCCAATCTCCTGGTAACCCAGCCCTGCCTGACACCTGACTCTCCATTCACTGCTGGCTGTCTCAGACTCTGACTTCCCCAAACTCCTGCTCTGACTGCTAGGTCTGACCACCTCTGTCCCGGTTGTGACAGGCAGCATGTCATATTTAAGGCACTGCTAAGGCTCTGTACTATAGTATGTATCAGGGGAATAACATCACTTGTGTTATGCCCAGCCACACACTATTCGAGTTGCATGTACGTAGCTGCTCCTGCCCAGGCACCGCTAGCACAACAGCTATTTGCCACTAGACCGAATCAGTCTCAAATCTGCCTTCCCAGATGGTTCAGGCTCCATAGCCAAGCACTCCAGCATCAGGATAGGCAAAACTGGGCTGCCAGGTAGCTGCAACCCATCTGCTCAGCCCCCAGCCACATGTATCCAGAGACAGTCTTTAATTACATGGCATGTGAGCACGAGTGTTCCCCATTACTCCCGCCCTGTTTGAGACCTGATCCACGTTCCAGGAAGGCAGGCGGAGGCAGTTCCTCTGGATGGTGCCCAGTTAATGAAGTGGCTGAGCGATACTTATTTATTCCTCGCTGTCGAGTGAGTGGGCCCCGCCTAACTGGCCCCACATCCTCCAGCGTGCCATGATGCAAGGTCCCCATACCTGACCTCATTTACAGTATGGCTTGTGAGGGCTTTGGCTTTACTCCAGGTGTGTTCTGTGGTACCTGCAAAGAGACTCTGGCTCCAAATGAGGCACAGGCCCCTGGCCCCTGTTTCATTCCCAATGTGTCCCTGCCTCATTCATTGTTGAACCTGGGCAGGGGCACTGGAGAAATAATGATATGTGGGCAAAAACAGCTGGAATGCATGTGCACAAGTGGCCAGCTATACAGATACCCATGTCTCAGCCTCAGTTATGCTGGTGTTGGTGGCAATCATTTTCTTCCTGAACATACCTGTAACAAAGGCGCTGGATCTAGTGCACCCCCCCTCCCCAAAACAGCAGAATACACATTAAAGAGAGTGTGTCAAATGGAACTGGAACAATTCTCTTCATGCAGGATGCACGGCCAATGAAGCAGGAGCTCTGCAGATCCAGGTAAGCACTAGACTTCTTCTAAGAAGCATCATTCAGTCAACAGGCAGGGCTTCAATATTTGGTAACACAAGATGTAAACTCCCCCATCCCATTCCCCCACCCCCATGCATGCCAACTGCCAATAGATTATTATATATGCTGTAAATGTCCACACACACACACACACACACACACGTATGCTCAGTGCCTTTAAGTTATTACATATGATGTAACCACTCCTGCACACACAGACTCTCTTCAGGCCAAATTCCAGCTTTCTACCTCCTGTGGGCACTCTGAACAGATTAAACCAAAAGGGCACAAACCAAGTTTAGAAGCCAGCAATATATTTTTCCCCACTGCCTCCATCCACAAAGACAGAACTGTTTTTGATCAGGCTTTAAACCCCTGCCCTACAGACAGACAGCCTGGGAAAGGCCAGCTAATGCCAGGTGATTAAGTCACAAGTCTCTAGGTACGTAAAAGGGCCCTCTTGAGATGGGCTCACTGAGGCACCCTTACTGAGCTGTGCTGCACACACATGCCCACTCCTGGGACTAGCAGAGGAGGGCTAAAAGAAGTCAGAAGACTACCATTTCCATGACCTTTTCATGCCCCATTTGCGTCTAACCCTCAATAAAGTGCTGGTTGCTCTCCCTCCTCCTGCGACTGAGAGGAGACTGTAAAAAGCTGTGGCTTCCAACAGCTTTGGTTAGTGTCAGATCTACGACAGGAACACTTCTTCCAAGCATCTCCCACTGGCATCCTCCCCCCAGCACAACTGGCTACTCTCTGCACACAGGGCTCTCTTCCAGTTTCCAGACTTGCTCACAACCCACAATGCCAGGGCTAAATTCGCTTCATTTCTACTAAAAGAAAAGTTCAGCCTGATAGGAAGAAAACAAAACCTAATGCATTATATAGGCACATTGATGTCTGTAGCTTTGTTGTAGGCATCTTGGTCCTGATTTGTCAGAGACACAAAGTGGGTGAGAGGGGTAAAATCTTTATTGGACCAACTTCTGTTGGTGAGAGAGAGATGCTTTCAAGCTAACAAAGAGCTCCTCTTAGGTCTGGGAAAGGTAGTCCAGGCTGACCTACTCTGAAAACTTACACTGGCATAGCTAGGTCTGTCAAGGGGGTGAAGAATCCACACTCCTGAGAGACGCAGCAATGCCAGCTTAACGCCAGCGTACACAGAAATCTTCCACCAATCTAGTTACTGCCTCTCAGGGAGGTGGGCTACCGACGGCTTCGGGACAACCCCAACCATCACTGTAGCGAGTGTCTACATTGCAGCAGAATGGTGTGCAGCTCCAGTGCAACAGCTACACCAGTCATATTTCAAGCGTAGACATAGATTATGCTACCGATTACTTTGATATTACCTACCTCATGCTGGATGTGGGGTGGGGGGTGAATACCCCCCCCCAGGGCAACACAAATGACACTGATCTAAGTGCAGGTGTGGACAGGCTTCTTTCACCAACATGACTACCACTTCACACAGAGGCAGAAATTATTTAATTGCTGGGATAACACTTAAAGCTCCTTCACCAGACACAGTGCAGCTGTTCTGTTTAGACAATGTGTAATGCAGTGCTCTCAAACTGGGGGTCAAGACCCCTGTGGTAATTATGCAGGGGAAGGGGGTCTCCAGCATAGTTTTGCACTCCCCAAGTATTAAACAGTAACTACTTAAAAATAACTTTTCCGCTTATAGCAATAGTTCAATAAAATATGTTTTAAAAGTGATTAATTTAAAAGTGGTGAGAAAAGATAAATTCATTTTAAACAATGGGGTTACAAATTTAGCACTTAACATAGTGCTATATAAAAATATATATTTTTTAAATTTACCAGGGGAGTTGCACTCAGATGCCTGCTGGGGGAAAGGGGTCACCAGCCCAAAGTCTGCGAACCACTGTATAGGGATCCCCTGTGGGAAGGATCTGCAGCTTGCAGCTCTAAGCCACATGAGGCTCTTTGTCTGCCCACCCACAGCTCTGGCGTGCCGCCCCCACACCACTGGGGGCTCCAGATTCGAGGCTCCCATGCCAAGAGACTGTGTGGCAGATGCCCTGGCCCAGCTCCCTCCACCAAGAGGCTACATCCATTGTGACTCTCAAAACACTTGGTTATTGAAGGAATGTTTTTTAAAAAATGGCTCTTCTTATCTTTCGGGTTACCAACCGCTGGTGCAGGGCAATCTCTAGCCTCAGAGCAGCACAGCTACAGACAAGTGGAATGGATTGGAGTTAGCACATAGTATTATAAGAGGCCATTCATGTTGAAGAGACCAATGAACACGCTGCAGTCATAGGACACAAAAAGCAGATTAGTGGGTTACAAAGTGTTGCAATGTGCCATAAGTCCTGGGTGTTTCATCTGGCACACAGACAAAAAGAAATCCATCGGTAACAGCCAGCCCAAGTGCAGCCGCCTTGCACCTGGACAGATCTGGTGTCTCAGGTTAGCAGCAGTCCTGCTATCAACCCTAATCCTACTCCTGACCCAGCCCCTTCCCTTGCTTAATTTCCTGCAACTGTAAAAATTAAAAGAATCAAAACCCAGGGAAAATACAAATCAATATTAACCATGAAAATTCCAAAACACACGCACACGCACACGCACACGCACACGCACACAAACCAGCAAAGCCCACTTCTAATGAGCATCTAGTTGCAGAAGCTCTGTCTGGAGATCAGGGCCCCATTGTACAAGGCACCACAGATACACAGCGAGAAGCCATCCTACCCCAAAGAGTTTGTACCCCAGTGCACAACAACACTTGCTGGCATCCAGGAAACAGGAAGGTGACACCCTGAAGAATGAGGCTACCATCTGGAAAGTGGAAAGAGCAGTCCAGCAAATCACATTCTGACCTTCCTAGCACTTGCACAGGCAGGTTCTGCAGCTCTCTGGCCACACTGGGAACATCCCCTCATACACTGCGTTCAACAGCCAACACATGCTTTGTCCGTAGCATCCTGTTCTCAAAGGGGCAGCTCCCATGAACCAAAATACGCACACTAAAAATGAACAGGAAAGCAAATATTTTGCATGTTGTATACAACTGCCTACCCTGCCCTTGTCACCATAGTTCCTGCCCACCGACTGCACATCAAGTGATCATGGGCATCTGTCATGTTTGCCAGACTACAGTTGTTTACCAAACACCATTTTTTGTATAAAAATCATTCCCTCAATCTCTCTTGGGGTTTTACACTAACTTTCACACGTATCTATTTTCCCACAACGCAGTTTGATGCCACAGCCTTCAGCCCCACAACGGAGCCCTTGCCTAAGTCAGGGCTAGGAGAATTGGAAGGGAACAGCTGCCATCAGGAGTGCCGCTAGCCCAGAAAAAGGCACGCCGAGATTCAGGGCTCGTACCCTGCCGCTGCAGCTGCCACCGCGGCCAGCCTGGTGGCAGACATGCGGCTCAGGTGCTGGGACTCAGGGCTCAAGCCCTGTAGGCCCAGTGCCAGGGATGCCCCAACAGCCATCCTTCCTAAATGGAGTGACGCAACACAACCAATGCATTACCTGGGCAGTGGGATATTAGGCAGCAAGATTCCTGGCTCCGGGACCAAACTGTGGTCTCATCACTACAGACAGGACAGTGAAAGGTAACCATGTGTCTGGGGACCAAAGCTGGGGCCCCTGAATCAATAGTATCTTCAGCTGAAGTACATCCTCCCTTAGCAAGGTGGGGGTAGTGTCCCACTGTTCCAGATTGTAGGGCTGATCTTTAATTACAGATTATGTCATCTGAGAAAAGCTCCTGGAATTCATCCCGCCACGCTGGCCAGCTATGTTCCCTTTAAGTTGTGCGCGGGTGCGCACCTACACAGGTTGTGAAACCCGTGCACACAACAAAATAAAGCACGCACAAAAAAATTCAACAGTGCTAATATTTTCATGCTACTTTAAGAAGGCAATTTCAAGTAGCAAGTTTTAAATAAGGTTTTCTAATTGATAAAATCCTTTTCATCACCATATCAAAATAAAATTTAGACATTATTTGCATCATACACACTTACTTCGTTGCACTCACAAGTTTGACCACACTCACTGGAGTGCACACAAATTTGGACACTGGTTCCAAAAATCTGCACAAAAAAAATTTTTTGTGCACACAGCCTCTGAAAAATTAGAAGGAAAACTGTCAGCCAGCAGAGCCGTAACGCTCTGTTTGAGCACCCAAATGCGTCCCTTGCAATTAGCAGTGCTTGGGGCTGGTGCCACAAAACGTGCCTCTTAATAGAGCAACTCTATTGAGCTGCTCCGGCATGCCCCGGGCAAAGCCCCATTCACCCCACCACCGTTACGGCTCTGCTGGCCAGGCTAACTGTGTCAATACCTATGTATCTGTGGTCTAGCTGCTACAAGATGATATGGAGTGACACTGTTAATGTCAGTAATCTGATTTGACACTTTGCTTCTGAACACCTCTGCCACAAAGTGGAGTAACTGCAGCTCTGCCCTTTGAGCAACCTGGGTTTAGTGCTCACTCCTGGTAGGAGGAACTTCATGCTACTCCCGAGTTCCCTTTCTGTGAAATAGGTTACTGATTGACTGTGGGACCACTCTGGCATGAACCCTTGGCGCAGAACAAGGGCTGAAATGCCAGCAACAGTCAGTGGAAAGGCTGGGACTAGAGCTTGCGGTTTCTGGCTTGCGGATTAATGCACCCATGACCAGGCACAGGGTGAGGAGGGTGTGTGGGTTGCATCCTAAAAGTGGGGCAGGTAAAGCCCTTCCCCTCCTCTGCACAAACTGCCACATGCCCTTGGCCCCTGCCCACAAGCATGAGTGAACACCAAGAGGAGTCTCCATGTTGTTACTTGTGTTTTGGGGGAATCAGAGCATAGTATCCAGCCTCTGTGACCCTCCTCCCACCTCTGCTTGAACAGGAAAACAAAAACAATGAAAGGGCAATGGAGTCATCCTTGTCTACCTACTTCCAAAAGCCATCAGCACACTAAATTGAGCTTTATTTGCTTCGAGTATGGAGAACCAACTCCACCGCAAGAACAGCAGTGAACTCTGGGATTGGAGAAACAGGAACTGCACTGAATTCCGGGACTGAAGAACCAGGGAAGCAGGGACTTTGCTAGAGTTAAAGATTATGGGGGGCCCAGGTTCCCACCAACCGCCTGGGCCCCAATCCGTTCCCTACCCACTCCCCCACCTAGTTCCCTGAGCCCTTCCCAACCCCTCCCCCACAGCCCCCCCCAAGCCCTTCCTTAACCCCCCGGTCATGCTGCTGGCCCCCGCTGCCCCAGGCCGATCCCCTCCCCACACCCTTTCCCCATAGGGCCACCTTACCTGCTCTCTTACCCGGCCGCCAGAGGAGAACGCAGCCGCAGCAGGGGCTGAGGCTCCCAGCCTGACCCTGCTCTGAGCATGTTCAAAGCAGGGTCAGGCCTGAGTGGGAGTTTTAAAAACTCTCAGGCCCAGCCTGGGGCAGCTCCCTCCTGGCCAGAAGACTGTATCTTCCAGCTGGGCACAGGCCGCAGCTGCCGGCTGCACGGGCAGTGTTCCTGTGTAGAGGGAGCCATGGTGCACCCCCCCACACACACAGTTTAGAGGAGCACTACTGAGAGGCTGGCCCTGAGTTTCGGGGGGGGGGCTGAGGCCCCCGGAGCACCCCCTGGTAGCGATGCTTCTGCAGGGAAGCATTGCATGATGGAGGAACTTGCACCAAGGCTAACAAGCTCAGCAGTTATCAGACCATTCTAGTCACAGACATGCCAATTGATAACCAAAATACTGAACCTGCCTGATTGCACTGTGAGCTTCCCTGAACCATTACCACCCCAGCCAGGAATGTGTATTGTCCACTTAAACAAGTCCCTATAAAAAAATCTCTACCCAAATCCAAAAATGAGCCCTGATGCCTGGATCTGAAAGCTGCATCATCTCCACTGGGACTTCGTCTTTTCCTTGCTGATTGTGTTGAGAGCTATGCCTATCTCCATCCAGCTTGTGACACTGAGTTGCACAGCCTGTTTCCTGGGAACCTTTCAGCTACACAGAGTGGTGAGACACCCCACTCCCAAACTCTCTTTCTCCCCCTCTTTCTCCCTTTGTTCAAATATAACTCTCTAGGCCTGACACAATAGAATCTAGGTAATATCATAACTGAGTGTTTTTCTTTCCTTGTATGGGTACTAATGCTGTAACTGTTTGGGTATGTGGGGATATTTTTCTCTCCTTTTGTGATTATTACTATGCTTGTAAGTTTTAGATACTTAGCAATAAAATATCTTTTGTAATCAAGCCAGCTGCCAAACTCTTTTAAAACTTCATTCCCTCCCTTTGTGTTCTTCCCTATATCGCTCTGCTGCAATGTTTCTTTTACCTAGCCAAAAATCCCTATGATGCCCAAAATCCTGTAAGGTTTGGTCATTAATGGGGATACCAGCCTGATTGACTCCAGAGGCATAGAAGAGTAACAGCTGAAAAGTGCTGTTCTGATCTGGCCTGCATGAATCCAGAGGCATATAAGGGTAGCAGCTGAAGAGTGCTGCTGTGTGACCCAGCCTGCTCAAGATGCATGCTCAGTCCTAGTCTGGTCCAGTGCCGGGGCACATAAGGGTAGTAGCACAGAAGTGCTGTGTGACCCAACCTGCTGAGTTCAGGGATGTATAAGGGGTCAGCTGAGAGTGCCGATAGACCTGATCCGCTCAGACGCACCTTGTTAACTGATGAGGGTGCATATGTGAGTGGTTATTTGAATCTGGGGTTGAAAAACTGAGGTCCTGCAATTGCGGTTCCATTAGGAGGAAGCTTGCAGAAGAGAGAAGTGAGCTCCATATAGAAACACAAGGGACACAAGCAGCACACTAAGAGAACTGCAATCTCCCCCACCCCCCAAAACGAAGTATCCCTAATAAATGAGCATACCCCAAGTTGGTGCACAAAGTTAATAACATATAGACTGCAGTCAGCCTTGGGGGGGGTGTTTTCTTATAGCCTTGTTTAATCGCTTTCAGCTGAACTCAGCCTCCATGGCTCAAAACAACCCCACAGAGCTATGTGAGGGAAAAGACACATCATCCCCTTGTGCTTCCCATCGCCCAAAACAGCAACACATGAAAAAGATTGACAGGAAACAAATCTTCCTTTCTTTTTCCGATTGCATTCCCAAACAAAGAGGGGAGATGAAATGCTGATAGCTAGAGATGGGAGAGCCCTGGATACAGGTCCTTCAGCTGGAGAGGTTACAGCACACCACCGTGGATGCATGGTGGCTGGTGGGGTTTCAAAGGAGACACCAGACCCTGCCAATGGCAAAGCCTCTCTGGGAGGTGGGGAAAGGTATAGCTAGGGCCTGAGCCCTCCTCGTGCTTGCATGGTGCTCCTTGCTTTAACACCATGCCTGTGGAGCCCTGTGCCCACCCTCGCAGCCAGGCTGCAGCACCCCCATTGCACTTCTTCCCATCTGCTGACACAACATGTTCCTCCCTCTTCCACCTGCTCCTTTTCCACTTGGTTTGAGGGGAGCAACACCAGAGTACTTCCTCCTGGGAAGGTCAGCGGGTCTCTTCGGAGTAGGCTTGATGAAAACACAAACCTAGAAGTTCTGAGGAGGGCAGAGGGAAAGAGTGTGAGTCTAAGGGCAATAGCTAAGGAGAGGACCGCCAGCTACTGTGAAGGCCCCCAAGTAGCACCAGACTCAGGAGAAAGTTGCCACCCTTTGGTGTGTACTCTGCATGCTGAGGCAGAGTGGCTGGGGTGAGTTGGCCTGGCTGCTTGGGAACTAGAGGAATTATCCCAAAGTCTCATCCTGGAGACAGAAAGCCTGGATCAACACTCCACCCTCCCCTGCCCCTGAGAGCAGCTGGGTGAGTTTGTGCAGAGCTGTGCATGTAGCAGGGGGCTGGGACACTCAAGCTGCGGCATCTGGAGTGACCTGCACTTGCTTGCTGTGCCCCCAAAGAGTTGACACAATGTGAATTTTCGCAGTATTCTCCCCCATTTGTGGGATAGCTAAGCAGCTGCTTCCTCAATGTGCTCAGGTATGTAAATATACTTCTGTTTGCTCCCTTTGCTGAACTGGCATTGGCGACACAGCCAAGAAGATGGAACCACATTCCTTTGTCCAGGGTGGGGCAACTTAGGCCCTACCTGCCACCCACATGTTAAGAATGTATTTCCCATGCATATTTCTCATTTTTCACATACCACCTGTATGCACCGTGCATTAACAACAACCAGCCTGTCACCAGCATCCACATGGTACCTTCCACAACAGCCTTTCAATACAGACTGTGATGACAGTCAGTTGGGGTATGTGGAGCTGCTCAGGCCAGCTGAGGCTGACTGGTAGTACTGGGGAGATCCTTGCCTTCAGCACAGGGGTGCTCCTAGGGTCACATCTTGGGATCAGGTGTGCTAGAGCAGTCCCAGTCCTGCCATGTGATCATGGACTGAATTGCCCCAAAGTGGGGCCAGTTCTTGTGACATTTTATGTTTTCCTTAAAGCCCCAACTCCTGGAGTCAGGGCATTGTAAGAGAATCTTTCACTTTCAACCATCTATTTCTATCCCCTGTTTGTGAAGAAAAGCTGGAAAATGTGAGCCAAGGATGGCCAACAGGCTGAGAAGCCCAAAAGTGAATAAAAGTCCCCAGCCCTGGTTATTCTGAAAATCCGCTATATTTTAAGCCAGTCTCTGGACTTGAGGAGCCTGATTGCTGGCTTCCAGCCCTTAAGGACTGGTGACCCCCAGGGCCTCTCTCAGAAAGTGAATTACTGACAGCTCAGAGACCACCCCACAGGCTTGCTAAGCAGAGGAAGGGACTGTGAAGGTTTCTGGTCATGGCTTGCTAGCTGTGCTAGGGTGCAGCTGGCAAAGAACTGGTCCCCAAGCCTTTCCTACTCTCACTTGGAGTGCCACTGCAAACAAGGGGAGAGGGAGATGTGCTCTGGAAAAGAAACAAGGAACATCCTGCAAATGTAATGAGTACATAGGTTTCCACTCCATTGCAGTCACCAGGTCCCTGCCTCCTAAGACTCACAACCACCACTTTGATGCAGTTAAAAGTAACGTTTTAAAGGAAATCATCACACTCCAATCACCCAGGGTTTCTCTCCAAGACAGAGGACTCCCACATGGGCTCAGGGGCTGTGAGGTACCTTCACATCAGCACTGCTCCCAGCCCCCTCACACAGCTTTCTCCTGGTTGCAGCATGAGCAGGTTTCAAAGCAAGCCTAGCATTCAGCTGTTCTCCACCTCAGCAAGAAGAGCCACTCCACTTCAAGCAGGGAAGCAAGGTGTGGCTGGGGATTTGTGTAGACAAATAGGTGGCTGGGAGGTGGCAGGCCCGAGCCCCAGTAGCATCTGCAGTCTGCACGTGTCTTGGAGCCTGTCACGAGTGCAAGTAATGCTGGGGAGTCCCTTGACTGGGAACCTGTCTTCCATGTCCTCTGCAAATTAAAGGGGTTTTACCAGAGTCACAGTTTGCCCAATGCCCTCAACAAGGCTTTCTTGCATACACTGTCAGTGCTGTGCCACGTATCCCCATAGGCAGCTGCTGCTTTTTGGCTCAGATGTTTGCTTTGCTCTGACCGCCAGCTGTGGAGTGAGATCACAACTGACTCTCTGCCGAGGAGCCCCTCGCCACGCTGCACTTTGGTCACCTCATCAGCTCTTCCATTCACCACCACACTACCAACACAGGGCTCTATTTTCCCAACAAAAATGCCTCTTCCGAGCGAGGGTGGTTTCCTTTCTCATCTCCTCCTTTTGTCAGTCTTGGTTTCCAACTGCTCCTTCCTCAGCTTGACCTTGTTGCAGTCTATCCTGCTGCGCATGAGCTCCCTGGAGGAGAGGGCTTGGAGTCAGCATGTATTGTTTGACATGAGCTGATTCCTGACACTGAGCAGGTGCTCTACAGATGTTGCACTAGCTAGGTTGCCATTTCTGTAGCTGGAATCACATCTGCCGTGAGCTTAAGGCTGCCACTGCAAAAACACTCCTGGCTTTGGCTGACAAAGGAATTATTCCTCCCGCAACCAGTCTCAGGCCGGATGGGAGGCAGAGGCATAGGAAAGACTCCTCTCCCAGCTCCTCCCCCATCAGGACAGCTCAGGTAGATTTCCAAGGAAATTGTGAGAACTGTCAGGTACAGCCCAGGCCCTTCGCGTGGCTCTGCTCCTTGCTAAGCTGACCCACCTCCTCTCACCATTTGGAGCTAGCGGTACCAGTAGCGGAATCTGCTTAGAGTGAGGTCTGGAGAGACAGTCCTGCCAGCTCTGTGGCCAAGCGGGGAAAGATCAAAGATCTCTTTGTCAGTCGAAGGCAGCTCCCTGGCTGCTCGCATTTGGTGTAAGAAGCCTCGACGGCCACGGTTGAATCCCCAAGCAAGACTAGGGCCTGCTCTCATGGTTGTGCGGTGGTGTGAAAAGCTCTGGGCACTGCTTTATTCTGAGCTTTGAATCCAAGGGATTCATTTGAGACGGCCAAGATGCAAAAGCTCCAGGACCCCAGCAGCGACTGTGCTGGTGATGGGACACAATGGCTGAGTCTGTGCTACTTTCCATGCATGACCCCATGAACAAGGGCTGCTTTGTCAGTCGCTGTGACCTTCTGGATCCCCTCCGGTCCTGCTGGGGAAGTTTTCCACCCATTGTCTCTCAGTCCAGTCCTTCTGCAGGGCCTGGCTTGCTGGAATGTGATGCTGGAAAAGGAAAAAAGCCCTGCCGGAGAAGCTCTTGTTAAGCGCTGTGGGCCGTCTGTAGGACAGCTTTGCCTCTGGGCCCCACACTAGAGCAGAGAGCCCTTGTTCTGGCTCCTGTGCAACCCCTGTTAGGCTGCCGCAACATGCTAGGGTGCCAAGGAACCATGATGGCAGCAACAATCCCCCAAAGGCCAGACAACCTGCACTCCCAGCCTGGCCGGCAGCTTCCCCAGGACATACCAAGGTGTGTGGGGCTCACAGCTCCATTCCCATAGCCAGGCTGGGGAGTGTGACACTGTGCCGTGCCGCTGCCTGTGTGTCTCAAACCTGGTGCTGCGGGATCCCAAAGCACACACTGACACCTCAGCCAGAACAAGTCCATAGCTGGGAGAGGCAGGGCAGCAGCACCGAGCCACAAAACAAAATCCAGCCACCCACCACACTGAACTATTTCTACCTGGGAAAGCCTCATCATGGATAAGGTAACTGTAGGGGATTATGTTTTATATTAACTGAGTAGCTGGCCACTGGAAATTATTATTGGACATCAAACCTGGTTTTTTCAGGTTGAGACACTCAAAAGCACTGAGGTACCGCTAACAAAGGAGAGTTGAATGGAAACCATTCACGGTTAAGGGAAAACAGTTTACTATGATGGTCACTCCTACCAGAAAGCCATTAGGCTTGTTCTGGTAAATAGGTGACATAGGCAAGGTATCAGACAGAGCAAGGGAACCTCGAACATGTCATTGGTCAAAATGCTACCTGGTAACCAAATAACTCATGAACAACAAATAAGGGCAGGCTAATTATATGATGTACATTAAGTATAATCTAATCTTGTAACCTGCATATTAAGGATAGTGAAACCATGTAGGGATTTAGGTATGGTGTAACTTCTTGTAATATGCATGCACCAGCTGCATTATGTATATTCAGCATGATAGAAGGTGTACTTATGTCTTGTGAACCCTGTATTCTGGCCTTACTTTTACAGGTCCAGGCAGGGATGTGGCTACTTGCCACTATGCTGGATGCATGAGAGGAACCAGTATCTTAAATAAAGGCACCAACTACCCATTCTGCTCCTAAGTGGACCTGATCCTTCTTTTCTTTTAACAGAAACCCAGTGTAATCTCCGCTGTTCCACATCTATCACAGCTGCATGTCCCAGAGCGGGTCTGAAAAGCATTCAGCTTCTACCGCCAAAGCAGCTTGGCAGCTTGCAGGAAGTCGTGCAAGATGAAGTTGTTTCCTTCGACACCATGGCTGCAGAACGACCTAGTGGGCGTGGCAGGCCTGCAAGGGGCTTGGTCTGCAGCAGTGTGTTATCAGCCGGGGCTTAATCCCTGCAACGTGCCGCCAGAGGATGGGGGTGCAGCAAATACATGCACAGCCTGCAACAGACCTTTAAGCCTCTTGCTTTACAGTTCAGGGCCACACAAGCCAGGCTCGGCTGTTCTGCTCAGCGCCACATTTGAGCCCAGACACCTCACCCAGCAGTCCCTGCACAGCTGCTGCTGCCAGCCCTCAAAGAAAGGCTCCGATCCCCTCAGCTCCTGATGTGCCTAAAGCAGAGGATATTGTAATAGGTTGTTGCATGAGGCCCGTGGTGGTATTGGTGGAAGGAACTCAAAATCAATGGCACTGTGATTGCATAATTAGCACAGTCTGTGCAGTCGCTGTGGGGCAAGAAGACAGATCTCCCCATGACGTGTCCCTTCAGCTAGAGAGAATCACCATTTTGTGTGGGGGAATCATCACGTGCGGGTGACATTTCAGGGAAATGGCTATGAGGAAATGGCTTTGCTTAGAAGACTCTGCTTGTGAAATACTGAGCAGAGGCAGGAGTGGCATATCACGGAGATGCTGGGGATGGGGAGGGGGAAGCTGGGAGGGCTGGGCCAGGCTGGCAGCAAGAAATGCAGAATGCATTGTGCTGCTCAGGCTGCCAAGCCTCCCACAGACACGGGCATACAGTGCCATGCATGGCTTGGGAGAAGTGAATGGTCATAGCTTCGGAGGCTCCCACAGCCAAGAACTAGCCTGTTTGCCTTGGATGCAGTATGCACATGGGTTGTACCATGTGCAAATGAGCACATCAGGCTCTCGCGAACTGGACACTGCAAACACAATCCCAGGAGAGGGAAGAAGGATCCAGAACACCCCAGCAAAATCATGCACCAAAGGAGGAGCTGCTGATTCAGACCTTCAAAGTGTAGTCCTCACCAGGATCTCTTCTCACTAGTTGGCTTTTGCACTCAACACAGATTTACCCGCTTGGTTAGCTATAAAGCACTCAGTATCTCCTCCCCCAGCACAGGCCCTTAGTCACCCAACACTGATAGGATTAAGGTAAATCTGTTCATTGGCTGGCAGTTAAGATTCACTGCAAAAGAATTCTGTGGCTCCCTGTATCATCCCTTTTCTTCTGACAGAGGGAATTCTTGGTGTTTTTCTCTGATGGAGATTTGATGTGCCCCTCTTTGCTGACAGAGAAACTTTGTTATTAAAAATATTGGCCCAAAATGACCATTAATCCTAAATACTCCTTTGAACAATTTCAGGTTGAGATTTTGTAGCTTCCAATTGCTAAGAGATGTGTTAAAACCATGGAGTTTACCCAGACAAAGTTCAAAAATGCCGCTTTCCAGCTGCCCACCCAACCAGACCGCAGCGTTGTCTGTGTGCAGACTGCTGGGCTCCCAGAAGCATTCTCCACTCGGTGCACAGGCTGAGTACTTCTTATCCTCAGTCCCAGAGCAACAGCCCCCAGAGGGCCCCTGTGGCCCATGCAGGGCCTCGCTCCCCTGCGCCAGGTGAGCTTGAGGAAGAACGAATTCAAAAGGGGGAGCCACCAAGGGGCCAAAGCCAGGAAAGGCAGGAGGAGAAGCAGCCTCTGCAGGTGCTACAGGCGGAAACACGGCACACATTCAGCAGCTTGAGCATTCTCTGCCCTGTGCTGATTATCTGTTCACTCCAACCCTCTTCATCTCAATCTCACGCTCCCCAACTCCTCTTCCTCTCCTCCTTCTCCCCTGTCCTGTCTCCCTTCCCAGCTCTTCCCTACAGCGTCCCCTCCTTCTTCCTGGCATCTCCAGTTAGCCGATCCCCTGCCAACAAACCCCTATCCAAACAAATTTAAATGGCAGGACCAGACCGTCTGGCGTCAGCAAGGCTGGGACCTTTAGATCTGCTGCACAGACCTCTGCCATTCAAACCACTGAGTAACTGGCTGCAGTAGTAGGTTGTTATCCTCTCTGTGAACTAGACACTTGAGGGGGCAGACACATCTTTTGCTCATGGGATTTAAAGTATTTGCTGATGAAAGAGGAATACTGGATTCAAGGATGGTGGGCATGAGTCCACGTTCCAGGGGAAACTGCTCTGTAGGGGCTAGAGACCCTTCATGCCCCTTTGCTGCTACTGACCCAGAGCCTTGCTCTGGGCTTTTCAGCCCTTATATCTGCCCAGTGACATGAGGAAATAATCATATAATGATGAAACTGCAGTTGTGTGTCCCAGATTAGATCACCCTGATTTTAAACAAAAACAAAACAAAAAAAAAAAAAACACACACACAAGGATTCCTAAACCACATAAAGACAAACAAATTTATCACATGAGTTTTTGTGGGAGAAAATCCCGCTGATTTTTAAAAAATTTTAAAATCTGATTTTTAAAGACACATTCTATTATTTCCCCTCCCCCTCCAAACTGCATGGTGTCACTGCAGAAAAGATTTGTGTTTCTTTGGGTGCCTTAACTGCATTCCCTAACTTTACCTGTCTTTGGGTTTCCTTTAAATGTCACCTTCCTTTGAGCTCCCTGGTTCCTGACGCCTCGGTTTGGGGGATAATGACATCACCCCTTTAATCTATTTGACCCTAAATTATTGCTATATTCTCTCAGCCATAACTCTTCCTTAACCAAGGTTTGTTGGGAGATTTTTTTCTAGTGCTGTTGGTTGCTCTCTCCCAGTGCTGTCTGAATCCAAAAGTGAAATAACAATCCCTTCATCCCATGTGTGTAAGCAGAGAAATTGTCCTCCTTCTGGGACTACATAGTGAGCCAAGCAAATATGCAAAATGAAAAAAGAAGCACACAGTGATCAGCCTCTGAGCAAAGCCATAAAGAAATTCTGAACTATCAGCCTATCGATGCTGGGATGGATCGGGGAAGAGAACTGATTTCCCGTAGTCTGCATACATTCTAGAAGTGACCAGGAAGGGCAAGACAAGCACCTGAGCCTGACTGCTTGTCTGAAACCAGTGCATCGCACAGGGGCAGAGGCAAATCCACACCTCAAAAGTGCAACATGTGGATACACAGTGCGGAGGCAGGGGAGGCAGCAATAGTTCAGAGACACTTTTGTGCCCAGGGGAATCTGGTCAAGGGCCAACATCTGCTAACAGAAAACCAGTTGTTTCTATATTACATATAATTGCATACATTTGCATAAATACACATTAATTTGCAGCTACACTGCCTGCTTGTCCTATTCACACCCACTCCGTGCATTCTTCCCTGCATCTTAATTAGTATCATCGAGGTCTGTATTGTCATTATTATAGTACTTTGGAGCCCTGGCCATGGAGCAGGGCCCTACTGAGCTAGGTGCTGTATAGAAACAAGACGCAAAGCAGGTCCCTGCCCCCGAAATCTTCCCAATCTAAATCTAAAACAAGAGCCACAAGATGGAGACAGTCTGGCCAAGTAATACCAGAAATAATAAGGCAGAACTGGTCAGCTTGACCAGCAGCCTCGCTGTTCTAAAGCTTTTTGCACATATGCACAGACTTACGGGGCTGAACTAAGGGTGTAGTACTAACATGGAGTAAGAGACAGCTCCTGCTCGGAGGAAATCAGAGTCTGAATAGACTTGCCAGCCAAAGAGAGAGACAGGGAGTGAGAGAGGGGGAGACCTCCTCCTCACCCAGCAGGCCAGCTAACGAATGTATAATAGGAGGTTGACAGAGAGGGTTTCGGCAAATGCCATTCAAGAACACATAGTGTTGTTCCTGTAAAACTAGCTGCTGTGTATCTCAAAACCCTGACGGAGGCCCATGGGGAGAGGGATGCAGTGGCTGAGCTCATATATCTTTTATATATACCTCTTGTTTGTAGGAAATTTTCTAGGCCCTTTTATTATAAGGGTGTCTAGTTCCTCTTTGGCTTATTGACAGGAGAATTGACGAGAATCACAAATCACGATCTGGATGTGCCTATCCAAGGAGACGATTTCAGGTGGGTGAGGGCTATTCAATCTAGCAGACAAAGACAGAACAAAAGCCAGTGGACGGAAGCTGAGACTAGAGAAATTTGAAGCTAGAACAAAAGGTTAGTGATGAGGGTAAATAACCGCTGGAACAACTTACCTCAGGACCTGGTGGATCCTCCATCCCTCAGTCTGCAATTCAGGACTGGGTGTTTATTTCCAACAGATCTGCTCTAACTCAGCCACAAACTCTTTGGCTGGACGCAGGAGTCACTGGGTGAGATTCCCCTTTTCTCCCTTTTGGACTTAAAATCTTGGACTAGGACAGTGCGGCAGAGCTGGGGCAAGAATGGACACTCTGCCTCTTGCTTTCACATATGGCACTGACAGTTGGCTCCTGCAGGGGAATACCCAGATATACTGGCCCATTGAGGAACTAACTGTCTGTGGTATTCTCGTTGCAAGAAATGGGGCATTTTAAAGATGTACAAGCAGAAAGAACTTGTAACTGCAGGAACTCCTACTCCCCTCTGCACTTGCAGAATTGAAAAGGGGCTGACATACCCGCTGGAATTTCTTAACTTGAGCACCACAGTGCTTTCATGGAATCAAAAGCCCTGACCCAGATCAAGGAAGCACAAGGGGACACCTGAAAACAATCACCCCACCCTTGATCTGCCATCCTGGACAAGCTCTGCCACCTAAGCCAAGTGCTGTCCACAAGGGCTGTAGGCAGGCCCCTGCCTCCCCACGTGAATTGAGGATGCAGCCTTGAGGATCACTGGTCACAGCATGACACAGAGAAACAGGCAGTGTATGTGGGAGGGATCCCAATATGAACTAAGGAAATTAGGGTTTCTGAACTCGGCTCTTTTGAGAGATGGGGAGCTGGAAGATGCTAAGAGAGGTGGGGTGGGGAGAGCTAACTGCTTTCACAGAAACCTTGCACAGGAGCTCTCCCAGTCACGAAACCACAAATCACACTCCTAGCTAGGGTGGAGAGGCAGACGTATTGCATTACGGCCAGCGGCTGCTCGACGAGGGTGAAAAACTTGGTAACGTCTCTGTGTGGACTGATAAGCACCACATCCCCCCCTTCAATGCAGGTAGCTGAACCTCAGTGAGAGAAAACAATCCCTACCCTACAGAGTCTCCACTGTGCCCAGGGCATCTGACCTCCTGTGCAACAGGCCAGGGAGCTGCCCCAGAATCATTCCTTTGGAACAAGAGCATCTCTTACAGAGATGAAGCCTGGGTGCTGCGAGTCTTTTTGCTGCGTTGTGCGTGGGCTGCCCTGCAGCTGAGGCTGCGTACACGACTAGCAGCTCCCTGCAGACCTTTCTCCTTCCTCTCTGACTGCCACCCAACCCAGGAGCTATTTGCACAATTCTGCTGTGACGCTTCTTCCTCAGTTGTTCACTGGTACCAGAGAAGCCAGCATTGCTCTGTGTATCTGGCAGGGCTTCACAGCCCAGATGCCAGCCTGAACCCTCTCCCACCAGGGCAACACAGAGGTATCTGGCACAGCAATGCCAGCGAGAACTCATGGCCACAGGAAGCGCTGCATGTGTCCCCTGGGCCCTTCCATGATGAGTTCAGCTTGCTCAACAGCGAAAAATCATTTCCCATTTTCATTGAAAGGAGGAAACATCTGTGTAACTCACCAGGGTTGTGGTAGCTCACAGCACACACTGGCAAAATTGGGGCTGGAGCTCGGCCAGAGATAGGCAGCTCGTTAGCACATGCAACCCCCACCCCAAGACCTAGGTGCCATCTGATGTCACATTTTCACAGCAGAGCTAGGAGAGCACACAGCAACAATTGCACAAGCTGCTAAATTTGAAGTTCCTGTGAACTTTAGGAGGGGTGAGGAACAGTACAAAGGACCAGCACCAGTGTCTCTCTAAGACTCCAGCTGGACAAATGCTGGGAGTAATAGACCCCAAGTACCTCCAGGATGGGTGAGAGACAGTAGCAAGCAGCAGCAGGGACCTTGAGAACCAGATTAGACATGAGTTTGCAATGTGAGAGCACCAGCATAAATGGAGATTGGAGCTGCAAATACAACGGCTTCTAGGAAAGAGGACAGGATTGTCCACTCCTGCAGCACTGGGTCTGTTCTGGACAACTCTGCACTCGGCAAACAATGATTAACTGGGAGCCGTTCAGAGAAGGGCAGCAGATGTGGACAGCAGCCTGGAGAAAGAGATCCAAGTCCCAGACTCCTACTGTCGACTCTAGGGCAGCATGGTGTGCTAACCAAGGGAAATGTCAAGTTGGTGCACGGAGCAAATGTCTGCAGGTTTCAAGAAGGAGAGGGGTTTAAAAGGCACAAGGAGCAAGATGAGGAGTAACAAGAGCCATCCTCTGGCATGTGTTCTTTGCCCCTCCCGGATGAGATGCTGTAAGGACTTGACACACCATTCACAGCCCCCTCAGGGCAGGACGCAATGGATACCCTGGGCTCAGAAACCCAGTGGGAATGACCACGCTGCTATTTTTAGCCTTGTAGCACAAGGCCCATGAAGCCAGGCTCTCAGACCCACTGTCACAGGGCCATGTCAGCAATGCAGATGACTGTGAGTCCAAAGGCACAAAGAGGGAGCTTGGGTGGGTCAAAACAGTGCACGGCAGGGCCAGCAGCACGAGCCAAGCCAGCAGCTGACATTGCACCATGGGCCCAGCGATGGGGCGAAGCCAGGAAAGGGGAACCCTGGGCTACATCTGGTGCCCTGCTGGAGCTGTGTTAGGCAGGAAGGCAAGGCCCAAGGGAAGGAGGGGAGCTGCCCTCCCACAATTGCTAGGGATGGTCAAATAGAGTTGGAAAAGACACCAGCCACAGCCAACAGACAGGGTGAGCTGTTTCCTTGCCCATCACGGTGACTGCGATTCTCATGAGCTGACGGCACAGCACAGGGTGCACAGACACTGCTGAGGGGACACAGGGGCAGGGGCAGAGATGTGCACAGGAATGGCTCCAGTTAGCCTAGCGCGGCAGCCATGCAGGAATGGGAGCTGCAGTGTTACAAGCAAGGCATTGGGGAACCAGAAAAAGTGAGGAGGCAGCTGGGTGTGGCGGTGACAGTAGCAGAGGGCACACCCATGGGCAGCAGAGCCAGGCCTGGGGCAGCCGCGACTGATGAGAGCTAGCAGCGCCTAGTATTTTCACACTGCAAGTGATGGTGTCAGTCAAGCTGTGCTATGAAGTCAGGAGGGAGGAGACGCCGAAGCCAGAGCCAAAGGAAGCAGAGAAGAAAGAGGAGCCGTGCCCCTGCGCTGCCTGAGCCTTCAGTGCCCACCCAGCTCACTGGAGGGCCTGCTGAAATCCACCCTGGGGAAAGCAGAAGTTAGAGGAGAGCAAGAAGTGGAGCCCCAGAGAGCACCGCAGAGCAAACCGCAAGGAGCCACCAGCCCCACAAGCAGGGCCTGGCCAGGGTGTGATCATGGGCTCAGGTTCACCACTGGATAAAGGCAGGGGCCCTGCTGTATGATGCCCATGCAGGGCACCTGGTCTTGCTCTGAGAACTAAGACACTCACGCTGGTACCACCCGATATGCTGTAGGCACAGCAGACATGCAGGAGGAGACTCAGAAATCCTGCCATCTCACAGATGTAGGCGAGAATAGCCCAGAGGCTCTGGGTGGACCACAGCGGTACTAAAAGTGAGTCACCTCACCAGTGCAGAGGGCAACGGATGAGGAGGAAGAGGAGCCTCAGCAACACTGGAAACAAACTCAGCCCTGTGCAGGAGCCTTATACCAGAGCCAACGGGGTCAGGGGAGCAGTCCTGCTCTGGGCTCGATGAAAAATGGAGACACATTCCACAGCTGAAACACATGGGAATGGCCATTTCACACCTGCTCGCCACCCCCATCCCAGATGCCACGCACCACAGGGCATTCGCTCTGGGACTTAGAGAGTAACAGGGAATCCATGTCCTGGAGCAACAAGTGGGGCAAGGGGGGATCTAGGGTACCCTGTGGGGTCCTAGCCATGACTAATGCCTGGGGCACCCAGAGAGCTCAGTGCAAGGTGCCGGCCACGGCTAGCGCCTGGAGCACACACAGGGGCCCAGCCATGGCTAGTTCCCAGGACACCCAGGCTCCCGGTGCAGGGTCCCAGCCATGGCTACCGCCCAGCACACCTGCACGGCCCAGGACAGGCTGCTAGCTGTGCCTATCTCAGTGTTTTCTCCATTCTGAATTTGTGGTTTTCCCCCACTTGTTCATACACAGTATTCGGTCCTATGTGTCAGGTACGCTGTGTGAATGCAGGTTTATATTTAGAAAGTAGAGCAGGTCACGTGAGCTCTCCAGTACATCTGAGAAATTGTTATGGCAACCAACACAAGCCCTAGTTAGAATGAAACCAACAGATCCTCAATCTTGGGCCGAGCACTGGCCTGCCCACTCCGCTTCTCAGCGCATGATGCCTTCAGCATGGTGACATGGACCGGAGATGCCAGAGGTGCAGATAGACTGACTCTGCACTCAAAATGTCCCAGCTCATTTCCCATTCCCCCTCCATCAATCGCCGAAAGAGAAATTGTAGCCCACCTGCCCACTCCCAATGCTTGGCATTGGTCACCACCTGACCCCGTCCCTCCTAGGCCAGACTACAGGCCAGTGGACGCCCTGATCCCTTGCCTCACAGAGCAATGGAGCTCACAGACCCTCACCCCGTGGCCAGTTCACAGATCAATGGACATCCTGGTCCCTTTCCCGCCCGGCCGGGCTCACAAAGCGATGGAGTCCTTGGTCCATTGCCCCAAGGGGCCAGGCTCACAGAGCGACAGACACTCCAGTTCCCTGCCCCAGAATTCAATTTAACTCCCAACCATCTGTGCAGAAACTTCAGCATATACAACCTTGGGGATTCCCCTGCCTGCCATCACTCCCAAACTCTGCTTACTTGCCTTTTCTGACTAATTAACCTCAGTTCCTCCTTGTGCTGCTTTCAATTCCCACAGAGCAGTTGCAGCCCTGCGCACCTGCCACAGAGCTGGCAGTCCAGTCACTCAGCCACGGCTGCAAAAGCCTCTTGTAGTGAACAAAAAACCCCCTCCCCAACTTCCAAATGGCAAACTCTACTGCAGCTCCTCAAAGCCCCTCTGCTCCGCTCTGGACAAACAGCCTGACCTCTTCCTTTACCACACGCTGCCCTTGCCAGAAAACGTCAGCTCCCTTTTGGATGCCACAAACCCAGCAACAGCTCCAGCACTCCCCAGGCTCCTGCTCCAGCATCCTCCAGCTGAACACCAGCCACGCTCTTCTGTGACTAGTCCTTGTCCTCACAAGTCACAGGAGGAGAAGGTCTCTGTCAGCTGAGGGCTCTTTAATCTCATAGATGAGGCAGAATGAGCCCTAGTCTACGCTTGCCATGCTTTTTGGCAGCAAAGGCATGTAAAACACCATACATATCTCCTAACGACTGACTAATCTGCTCCTACACACTAGGGTAAGCTGACTGGACGTGCCTTCTGGTCAGCTTACAGCAACTCCAGTTCTGGGGCTGGAGTTGCTACAGCAATTCCCAGAGCGATCGAGCGGGTTTACACTGAGCACTCTCCCACACCCAGAAGATTGCATGGACGGTGGTGATTTTGCTGCCATCAGTATAGACTTACCCTGAGAGTCAATAGCTGGAATCTGAGTTCACACTGGAAATAAGACGCAAGTTGTTAACAGTGGGATGTAGCCCCTGGAACGTATGAAGCGATCCCACCGAACTCTTTCTCCATCACTGGGAACCTCTAGCCTAAATCAACACTGGCTGTCTCTAAAAGATAAGTTTCAGCACAACAAGGCCTGGCATGGATGCAGGAGTCGCTGGATGGGGTCTTTGGCCCAGTTCATGAAGGAGGTCAGACTGGGTGAGCATAATGGGCATTTCTGGCCATAAAACCCACTGACCTTCCATAATCTTTAGGGGCCAAGCACATAGCCCCCCGATCCTGCCCCCCGGTGCCCCCTCAGCCTCATTAGCAGTTCTGTTGCTCTTCTCCAGACTGTCTCTAGTCGTCTGATTTTGGACCAGCCATCAGCAAGGAGCTCCACAGAGCACCTCAATCACTATTCGATTCCAAGGCCAGCCGGCTGGAACAGTGACTATCCAGCCTGACCCCTTGTATAACACAGGCCAGACAATGGCCCCAGAGAACTTCCTCAAGCAGAGCTTGTGGACAACAGCCAGACGTGATTTCACAATTGCCAGGGTTGGAGAATCTGCCCTGACCCTTGGTAAGTCCAGTGATGAATTCCCTCCAGTGTTAAAAACATGTGTCTTATTTCCAGTTTCAATTTGTCCAGCTTCAACTTCTAGCCTCTGGATTGGATTAGAGACCTTTCTCTGCTAGACTAAAGAGTCCATTGTCAAATGTTTCTTCCACCTGTAGATACTCACAGACTGATCAAGTCACCCCTTGGCCTTCTCTTTGTGAAGATAAACAAACTGCACACCTTGAGTCCCTCCCTAGGAAGTCAGTTTTCTTATCTTCAATCAGTCCCGTGGCTCTTCTCTGAACCCTCTCCAATTTATCAACATCCTTCGTGAACTGTGAATTCCAGAACTGGACTAAGGATTCAAGCAGCTCTCACACCACATCAAAAAGGGAGGTAAAACAATGCTCAACGCCTATACGAGAGCCCCCTGTTTATATCAGGACTGCATTAGATCTTTGGCCGCAACATCACAGAGGAGCTCATGTTCAGCTGATTACCCAGAACGACCCCCAAATCTTTCTAAGAATCACTGCTTCCCAGACCGAGTCCCCCATCCTGTTAGCATGGCCTGCGTTCTTTGTTCTCAGATGTGTACATTTACATTCAGCAGTAATGAAGCACATAATGTTTGCTTGTGCCCAGGTCACCAAGCAAACAGTGACCTATCCTCTTCATTATTTACCACTCTCCAATCTGGGCGTTTTCTGCATATTTATCAGGGATGATTTTGTTTTCTTTCAGGTCATTGATAAAAATGTTAAACAGTGCAGGGCCAAGAACCAATTCCAGCTTGACCCCACTAGAAATACACCCATTCGATGATGACTCCTTGCTTACAGTTACATTAAAACCTATTAGTTAGCCAGCTTTTAATTTATTTAATTTTACTTTACATCATTCGAGTATTAATTAATTTTACATCATTTCAGTATTTTTAAACAAAATGTTGGATGGCAGCAAGCCAAACACCTTATAGAAATCTAGGTATATTACATCAACACTGTAGTCATGTTAGTCTGTATAGCAAAAACAGCAACAGCCCTGTGGTCCCTTAAAGGCTAACGAGTTTCTTTGGCTATGTCTACATTGTAAAAGCTAAGTCGACTTTATTAAGTCGACTTAATAAAATCTATTTAAAGTCAACTTTGAGTAGACCTTATTAAGTCGACTTAGTGAGTCCACACTACTAAGTCGACTTTATAAAGTCAACTTTAAATGGGTGCCCTGGCTTAAGTCAATTTTATAAAGTCGACTTAATGGCCCCACTGCACTAAGTCTACTTTATTAAGTCAACTTAGTGAGTCCACATTGCCTCAAGTCAACTTAATAAAGTTGGACCCTAAAGTCGACTTTATTGCCCTGCAGTGTAGACAGGGCTCTGTTTAAGAAGGCTTAAGGGCCCTCAAGTCGACTTAAACACATAGTGTAGACGCACCCTTTGCTTTCATGGGCTGCAACTAATTGCATCTGACCAAGTGGATTGCAGCCCACAAAAGCTTATGCCCAAAGAAATTTGTTAGTCTTTGAGGTGCCATAGGACTGTCATTGCTTTTACATCAACAGTATTACCTTTATAAACCGAACTTGTAATTTTTTTATTTTAAAAAAGTCAAGTTGTTTTGACAGGATCTGTTTTCCATAAACCCAAGTTGATTGATAATTAATTAATTCTTTATTAACCAAATCCTGTATCAGCTGCTCCATTATCCTGTCTAGGATTGATATCAGACTGACAGGCCTATAATTACTCAGGTCAAATAATTTACGTTTTTAAAAAAATACTGGCACAACATTAGCTTTCTTCTATTCTCTCGGAACTCCCCCAGAATTCGAAGACTTATTGAAAAGCAATATTAATGGTCCAGTGAGCTCCTCGCCAGCTCTTTTACAACTCTTGGACACAAGTTATCCAGACTTGCTGATTTTAAAAATGTTCAATTTCAGTAGCTGCAGTTTAACATCCTTCTGAAATACAAGTGAAATTGGAAGAGTGCTAGCACATGTTAAGAGTAGATCATCTGATTCCACCCCCCCACCCCAAAAATATTTTTTGACCAATTTTGTCTTCTCTCTTACTATTGATAACTAAGGACCTATTTAACTTGCAATATTGCGGACATTGTAGATACCACAATATTAGGCTTCCATGATAATTTTCACAGTGGATGTCTGGCTATGTGCCATCTGAGGACAGAGAGTAGGAGCCCACATCCCCACCCCTCAGTCAGCTTCACAACCCACTTTCAGAGTTGGGCAGTCGACAGCAAAAAATCATAGAAAAGTAATAATGGAATTTATTACCACAAATAATAAGGTCATTTATTACTTTTCTGCAATTCTCCATGCCTTGTCTGCAGCTCAGCAGCAATTTTTTGACAATCATCCTGCAATTCAAGTAAAGTCTTATTGCTAATTCTACCATTTCCCTCTAGAAATAGGCCAACACTATTGTTAAGTTTCTTTTTGTTCATAATATATTTAAAAGCACCAATTCATTGTTCTTAATGCTGCTGGCCAAGACATTTCCTTACCAATTTTCTATAGTTCCTAGCTCCTGATTTATATTCATTGTTATCAATTTCCCATTTCTTCCGTTTGCTCGACATTATTTTTACAGCTCCCTTCACTTCTCTAAATCAAATCTTTCTCCTTTTCTTTTTTAAACCATTACAGTCTTTTTCCTCAGTTGTGGGACTGAGACTTTGGGGCATCTAATAAAATGGATCGTGGCCTAATAAAATGGATTGAGGCTTTGGGGCATATAATAAAATGTCCCACTGACATGCAGATAGACATACCCTTTGTCATGACACAGATGCTAAAGGGTGCCTAGATTAAGGTAAATCAAGAAAGACATCTGGAACTGCTGTTCAATAAGCCAAACAAGAAGCATGCTTACTTGCCCCCTTTTGTTTTACCTTCTGGTATCCAGGAAATTGAACATGCTTTATTTTCATATCTGATCCTCAGCCCCTTGGAAGGGTTCCAGGACAAACCTGTCTCCTGGATGACAATCTGCCTGGGGAGGGTTGAGCTGGTGCGCGAATGGAGAAACACTGAGGACAGGGCAGATAGTTGGAGGGCGTGTTTGTGCAGTTTAGCTAGGAAGTGATGGGGATCTGACGTTCACCCCTAACTGACACCTGTACCTACTTCAGTTACACAGCACTCGCAGTTCACACCGTCCTTGGCCCCCTTCCCAGCACATGCACCACTCTGTCTGCTGCCCCTCCCCACCACCCTAGTGCACAAAAAGTGCTCGTGGCTTGCACCAGTGGGCCCCCCAGCACACACACAGGTGCACTGCTCAGAAGTTTTTCCTGTTTGCGGCACCCTCCTATTAACTGATAGGGCAGCCCTGGCATTGGGCGGCTATGGGGGCTGCCGTCAGGCAATCAGTGCATCGGGTTCTGGGGCTCTGCTGCAGCCGAGCATGTGGAAATGGGCCAGCAGCATGCAGCAGCCTGTGAATGGATGAGTCTGAATCCGCTGCTACCTGCTGTGCCATGCTGGGAGGATAAGAACCAAGACCCTCAGAGCCTGGACGGAGGGTGGCAGTGATGAGAGGCAGGGTCACTGACAGGGTCCCAGGATGCCCGCCACCCTGGCTCTGGGCTGGATGCTATTCAGGTAAGTACACTCTGGACAGGCCCAGAGCCCTAGTGCAGCCTGGACTAGGAGGCCCCTCTGCAAAGCCACTAACTAGACTCCAGCCAGATGGTCCCGGTGCCCATCTCTTACATCATGCTTGGTACAAGCCAGAGCCTGGACAGCGTTGTGTGTGGGGCTTTGTTGTGCTCTCCTGCTGCAGAGAATAGGCCTGTTGTTGGGCAGTCAGTTGCTGCAGGAGTCACGCCCCTCATGCATGCAGGCAGAGCTGTGCAGAACGTGGGGACAGAGATCAGCCACCAGGCAGCCAGTGTCACAGGCCCCCAAGATGACTCCCCACCACAGGAACGTAACACTAACCTGGCCAGAAGGGAGACACCTGAGCTGCAGAGTGGGTGGCCTGGGGTAGGCTGCTGGCTCCCCGCTGGACAACAGGGAACTGCTGGAACTCGGGCTGCGTCAGGAAGATGAGCATTTCTCATTTTTATGTCTAATTACTTGTACTCACTTAAAATCTCCCCTGTTTGATCTAATCCAGTGTGTTTAGACTGAAGTGTCTGGGAAATTGCATTTAAGGTTACAATGTGCATACTCCTATTCAAGAGACATGGACTTTATATAAATTTTGTAGTAGCCAGGATAGGGCTGGGCAGCACAGGACCTACATTTCTGGAAAGTAATTTTGGGAGAAATCTAGGGCCCGGTCTACACTGCTGGGGAAATTCTGTGCCAGTCAACGGGAGTTTCACAAGACTACCTGCATAACTCCGGTCGACTTCCTGATGCCCCGTCAGCACAGCATCTTCACTTTGCTGCAACACTTGAGGGGATGGTTTTACTATGTCGATTTCTGGATCAACTTAGTGTGTCTTAACTGCTGCTAAATCAATCCAGAAAGATTCAGCTGATGGTGGGAAGTTTGCTGCTGTCAGTGCAGATGTGGCCTAGGACTGCGCATGTTTTGGGGTCACCCTGCACTGGTAGGAGCCAAGTCTGGCTGGCTGGAGCACACACAGACAGAGCTGGGAGAAACATGCATGCTGGAGGCTGTTTGTGCGCAATCCGGGATCAAGGGCAGGGGTGACACAGGTACTCCCTGGTCTAGATTATACCCTGCATATATCACAGAGTGCTAGGATTTAGTGAGGCCCTAGAGCACAATACCCACTTTGAGCCTGGGGTGCACAGGTCCAATTAGCCTTCCAGGGGGCAGGGCCATGTGCATACTAGACTAGAGACTTGGAGGGAAAAAAAAAGTGAATTTCCCAGAAATTGATGCAAAGCCCAAAGCAGCAGGAGCAAGATTCTGGTGGAACAATTTGTGCCCTTCCTGTGGGGAGATGTGGGAACTGTCTGTCACTCCTGGATGGGTATAAAACAAGCAACAGGAAAGAGATTCTCCAGTGACACATGGGAGAAGCAGGAGTAAAGTGATGACATTAAGAAAAGGAACTGGGAGTGCCAGGATGGATTCTCTGATATTTAGCCTGTGGCTGCTAAGACTAGGAAGAGCCTCCAAGCAAGATGTGGGAGCTACAACACTGCAGACATTTCAAACTCCCTAGGACACAGCACCTGAAAATGGGGTGTTGAAGCCGGGGGAGATGGGATCTTAAATGTAGGGACTGCTGCACTGCAGGATGGACAAAGGTAGGGCCCCGCTGGGGCTGCCCAACATTCACCAGACCTAGAACTGTGCAGCAGAGACCTCCCATCCCATGTGGGTGCACATGGACCTGTGTGCGGCCACCCTCACTCCAGCCACATGGCTCTGGGAACTAGAAGAGCACGGACCCACAGACACGGCTGATGCATGTCACACTGCTTTCTGCAGTGCTTCCTCTAGCTGTTCTTTACCTTGTATTAACTGACTGGTTGCTCCAGCCCTCTCTGCCCCAACACTACCTCTCCCAAAGAGTTTGAACAAACTAACTGCATCACTGGTGGTTTCCTCCATCCCATCCACTGCTTCTTCCCTTCCCCACCGCGCCATTCTCAGCTATGCAGACTGTAAGCTTTTGCGGGGGCAGGAGCTATGTTACTGTCTATTTGTACAGCACGCAGCAAAATGAGGCATGGAGCCTTGGAGGCCCCCGAAGCAACACTAGTGGGTCTTTTCCAGGACCTAGAGGATGATGCAGGTGATGAGAGTCAAGACATTGGAGCATTACTGTTTCTGCCACACGCTGTCCTCTCAATCTGTCCGGCCTCGAGAACAGGGGCAATGCTGTATTCCTTCCCACACTCTTCCACTCTGCGCTTCTGGGCAAGGCAGAGGACACCAGCCAGGCACAGCAGGTAGATTAACCCCACAAAGAGGTGTGAGGTATGCTTGGAAGTGGCAGGTATCATTAGTCACCTCTATGAAGTCCTCCTGTTGCAGCTGGTCTTGACAAAATGAAACAACCAGGAATGAAACCAAGTGTTCTCACACAGGGCCTGTGGCCCTCCTGAAAGTTCAGTCTGGTTTCCAGTCATTCTTTGAAGCCAAATTAATGTAATTGCTCATCATAAAAGGGATCATGAGGGCAGACTGAAGCTTGAAACACATAAATGTTCACCTGAGTGCCAGTTGTCACCCTGGACAACTGCCAGAAAAGTATTGCTAATAAAGATCCCGGAGCCCAGAGACAGATTCAAGCTCAGCTATTTCCAAAGCATCAGGGTTACACAGCATAACTTGCGGAGGTTTTCCAAGCAATTTGCAGGGCATGTGTTATCTGTGCTCCGACTCCTGTGTGTCATTCTGATTGCTGTGCTGCAGTTTCCTACTTGAGGTCTAACATGATTTACATGGCTGCCATTGCAAAACTGACTAGCATTTAGGTCCCTTTGCTCTCATGGCTTATGCATATTGTTTCTAAATTCTGTACACAGCTTTGCAGCTTCCCAGAAATGATGTCCACAGCTTTTAAAGACTTCTGCATGCCAACAGCCTTATCGCACTTTCTTATTTATCCTACCACTAGGCTCCATGGGACCTTATAGCTGACTTTCTGTATTTTAAACTACTATATGTGATAGTTTGAAAGGATGACATCCATTTGAAATCTAAATAATTTTTAAAAACCGTGACAGTAACTTCAGGTTCTCCACTTATCCCAGAATCTCCTGCAAGGCTGCTACAATTCTATTTTCTCTCACTTTAAAATGAAATTTTTCTTCCCTGTGGAAAGATCCACACAAAGAATTACAGTCTCCAATCAGGTTTCAGATTCTGGATCGAGAAGTGAAATCCAAACCAAACCATGATCCAAGCCAGGCATTCAAGTGCAGGAACAGTTAGGACATTTCCTGGAATGCCCCATAGGTTTATTTAGGGCTGTCAGACCCCTTGAGGTGGGACTTCCCCATGGTTTGTGTCTATAATAAGTCATGAATAGTGAAGTACAAGGTAGCTACAGTTGCTGCCACTGTCTGCTGAGAAGTGCTGCAGGCTAGAACGCTAAACCTTTTGGGCCTCACTCTATACTGCTGAACTGCTTCTGGGTGGCCACTCGCTACGTCAATAAAAGGAGCTCTTCCATGGCTATAATTAATCCATTTCTCCAAGAGGCAGGAGCTACGTCAACGAAAGAGTTCTGCTGTCAACCCAGTGTGTCTATACTAGGGGATTAGGTTGGCTTAACAAGGTCACTTAGGGCTTGTCTAGACTGATGGCAGCAAATTCACCGCTGTCAGATCGAGCTTCCAAGTTCAATTAAGGAATTGGTGAAGACCCGCTCAGTCAATCAGAAGCATCGATCTGTTAACTCCAGCTCCTCAACAGGAGTAACATGAGTCAAAGGGAGGGCATTTCCCTTCGACACAGCGCAGTGGACACCCCAGACATTAAGAAGTTGAAGGGAGATGCACAAGTTATTTTAAGTAACTTGCACAGCTCCTTTTGACTGCTGCCGAATATGGCAGAAAGCACAGATCAGGGCTCAGTGATGTGGATTTTTCACAGCCCCTAAGCAACATAGCTGGGCCAACGTAACTTTTTAGTATTGACCTAGCTAATGCAATTTCGTCACACCGTTAGTTAACTTGCCTTAATTTTCCACATAAACAAGCCCTGGAAAAATAACAGAACAACTATTAACAGAAAGAGCTGCAGACAACAGGGAATAAAAAGAAACATAAGCAATATACTGCATGAGTTTATAAAGCAAAAGTTTACACTAAAAAAACAAGGAAAATGTACCTAATCAAATGATGAAATTGCTACCCTAGGGAACAGTACAGTGTGTCTGGAGTTTATTACAGTATTTAATTATTCAGGCTGGCTTGGCACCAATAGGAACACTAGCACAGTCTACAAATCATCTTTAGGCAATAGGGAACAGCAAAGTCAAAACTAAGGGAACATGCGTGCAGAGAGCCATAATGATCTTCATTCATTGCTCGGAGAAGGAGTCACAGATGATCCAAAGTGTGAGAGCTCCAGCCAGGACCAACGTATCACACAGCAAAGTGGAGAGGTCAGAAATATGGGCAGGAAATAACAACATGAGATTCAGGCTGGAAAAAATGCAGCTGGGGAAAAATCAGCCAAAACATAGATATTCAGTGGGAGGGAGATCACTGGAAATAACCATCACTGCATTTACAACCCAGCCCCACCCTGCAGCTGAGGAGAGCAGGGCCCTGCATAAATAAGTGTCGACGTCCAAAGGCCTCCAGCAGACACACGCCAGACGCAGCAGGAAAAACCAACCCAGCAGAGGTGCTAGAGGCGAGCAGCCCGTGCCAACTCTGCCAGGTTGCCGGGGTTTGCTGAGGGCCAGGAGGACGAGCGAAACAGAGGCTAAGAGCTAAAGAGTAGGGAACAGAGAAAGGCTGCTGGGTTCCCAGAAGATAATGCCCCTTCACTGCACTGTGTCCCACAGACCGCCACATAGCCCGTCATAGCGTGAGTCTTGAGGACGCAGGCTGGCAGTTTCTGGAGCCCACTGCGGCATCACGACCACCTCCTGGCCAGGGAGGGAGAAAATGCTGCTGCTCGAGACCAAGAAGCACAGCCCTGGCCTCTCTTCCTCCCCTTCCTTCCTCTGGGCTGAAAGGCCCAAGGGAGACAGTAGAGGGGCAGGGAGGAGGAGAAGGAAAAGGGACCTTGGCTGGTTGCTCAGAGTCACCTCCAAGAGCCATGGGGAGGTGCTGCAGGTCTCACCTGGTCTGGCCCAGCTCCACAGACAGGCTGTGCCACACCATTCAAAAGGTTTTGTGAACCTATACCCTCCGCCCTGTGCAGAGTCTATTGGGCTAGGTGGTCTCTGCCAAGACCCTCTGGGCACTTTATAGACCCATGCCTGCAATTTTAACCCATATGCAGAGGTGCCGTGCTGGCTGGGCTTTCCACAAACTCAGGGACAGGCAGCCTGCCTTCCTCCCTCCTCACCACCCTCTTTTATCAGCCGGAAGTAACGTGGGGGACTTTCCTGTCATCTCCTCAACTGGAGATGAAGTAGAACTGTGTCCTGATACGGAGCTCCTCTTACAATTCAAGCCAGTCTGGTCTGGACTGAATCTGCTCAGCAGTTGCTGCTCCCCTCTCCCCAGCTTGGTGAAGCAGCTTCCTCAGCCTCAGTTTATAAGCTGAAATCTTCTCAGCCCTTTGCAGACAGGAGTTAAGGAATTTACAGCAAATGTCCTCAGAACCCTGTAGATAGCTTTGTCCACATCTGGTACTGCTCACTGCTGCAACATTTCAGTGGTGTGTCTCGATCTAGGTGTAAACTTCTCTTCCCCAGATATTGGGATGGAAGCCCCAGTAGATCCAGTAACCTTATCTCACAATGGGAGCCTGACACAGAATGGAACGGGCTATCTTCTCCAGTGCTTGCCCCAGGACCTTGGCCCACTCATCAACCAAGGCTGCAGCTGCTAAGCTTAGGGCTGCTGAGTCAAGACCCAACCCAGCACATTAGTCATCATGCCACTGTGATTTCCTCATAATATAACAAAATGGTTTCACCAACTTAATGGATCACTCAAGATGGGTTTGGGAGCGGCACTGACCCAGGATCCCAGACAAGTCTCCAAAAAGTCACTCAGAGTCAGCAGCAAGTTCAATATCTAGGGTTCCTTGCAACAAAACCAAACCAAACCAACTCAAGACCCATCCCAATAATTTGGAACAATCACACACTGCTCCTCTGGCAGCTCTGGAGGCACTGCTTCCCCTCTAGCTTTCCCTCTTTCCTGTACACAGACTAACATGGCTGCCCCTCGGATGCTGTCCCATAGCAAGTGAGTTCAGCTCATTTAACGAAACAAAAAGACTCCTAATGCAGTCGTAAATAGTCCCATCTTCGAAGCATATGAGGAAGTGGGATCTTCTCCCACAAAAGCTCATGCAAAAAATAAATCTGTTAGTCTTAAAGTGCCACACAACTGCTTGTTGTAAATAGCTCTGTCTTTGAACTGTGGGGACAGGCAGGTCAAACCATGCCTAGGGCTCAGAAAAAAACCACAGACCTCCAGGCAGAGTCACCTATACCCTACCTTTCACAGGGGTCTGCACCCAAGCTCTGTTTACTGAGTTTGGTTCAGATGTGGGTGACCCTTCACTCAGGACAGGCTCAGCAAAGTTGTCCTTCCCTTTGTGCATACAGTAAGGGGAACATTTCATTCCCCCTGCATTCAACACTAACATGATTTGTGACCCATCACCAGCCATAGTGATCATCCAGCAACGCGGTGGCATCATGCTGAGCACCTAGATGTGGTCAGGTCCTGGAGCTTGTTCCCTCTCCCCACCAGCTTGCCAGGGAGAGCTCATTCAGACTCGGCTTACACAACATCTGACGGCCTCGGCCAGAGGCTGAAGTACAGAGCTGACGGTTTCCTCTCCCAGCCCAGCATCCCTGCTGGGGATCTCCCTTCCTCCAGCCCCACTTGGTCCCATTGCCTGCCTCTTTCTCTCTGTATACAGCACCACTTCCTCACACAACTCTCCCACCTACATGGTCCCCAAAATGCACCCCAAAGCACTCACTCACTTCCCACGAAATCCCTTGGGTCTTACCCACAGAGGATATTGGTGTGTGCAGATGAGACATTGCAAAGTGAGAAAGATCTGCTAGGTCAGGTATCTGCACAGAAAGCTGTAGATGGTTTGTGTTAGACCTGAGATGTCAAACTCATTTTGTGGAGAGGGTCAAATTCCATTCTGAATTGTGGTGCGATATAAAGCATGGGGCCATACCTTACCCTGGGTCACTGGCAGCTCTCCTGCTAATCACAATGGCAGGGTGCACAGACATCAAGATGGGAAGTAATCCAGCTTAAAATACAGCTACTGCTGCATTCTGCATCATACCATGGTTAAAAAACAACTGCAGCGAGCCTTTTAGGACCACAGCTTTTTCTTCCCTTTATTTGACCATTTGCACAAGCATTTATCCATTGTCTGCACACTACTGTGGCAATTCGTCCCACGAGACAGAAAAGCACACCCCTGAAATTATCTGAAAATGCCATCCTCTCTGAGTGGCCACTTCACGGTGCAGAGTGCCACCCTGGGAGCCAGTGGCCTTGTTCTTGACTGCTTTCTGCACTGGCTTGGCTCTGTGTTGAACAGAGTCCATGTCAGGGTCACAGTTTGAATTTCCAAGCCTTCTATGTGATGAGTCCCCACTACTTGAGAAACTTACCTGAGCTCTCAGCTGTGCTCAGGAAAGGCTGCCCCCAAACATCGAAGAACTCAGCTTCATTGGAACCTGGACATTTTGGCCTAGACATTGTACATATGGCAACTAAAAGAAAGATTCTGAAGCAAAAAACCACACGTCGTGCATGGCCAGTGCCAGTGAGATACAGTGCTTGCGTGACATGACATGGACTGTAAATTCAGTGTCGCTCTTCAGCATCAGCAACCTATGGATACTCCATGACCCTGGATAAAAGAGACTCCTTCCTGATGACTGGTATATTTATGAGTTTCTGTTCTTTTATAGGATCAGGTCATACAGTAACAGCACCACACAACTGCTTGTTGTTTTTTTACTGGTATATTTATGTTCCTCTTCTGTACCCTCAGACCCAAGCCCTCTGTTTTACTGCATGTGGCCCATGCTAAGGGACCAGGAGATGTGGCTATTGCTCACCATTTCAGTACGGTCTCTCTTGCGCCAACCCCCACTCCCCACACAGACACTGAACAGAATTTACTTCTGCTACACGAACACACACATGAACAAGATTCACTTCCCCTACAGCAGGAGCGTCAAACTCATTTACTACGGCAGGCCAGATTTGACTTAAATTGACTTCAAGCTGGCCGTACATGTCAGAAATGGTAACATTAGGGCCCTCTCACAGCATCGTGGAGCGCCATGTACGTGAGACTGCACTCCGTGATACCACATGCTCTCTCTCACCGTTAGGGAGAAAATGGTCTTGTGGAGCACAGTGTCGCATACCCTGCACTCTGCAATGTCACAAAACTTGACACCACTGCGGCACCAACAGAGACTGTGTTTCACCATCCCCTCTCTCTCTCAGTTATGGAGCAAGTGTGGTCCTGCAAAGAGGTTTACAGGCCACATGTTTGACACCCCTGCCCTACAGGGACACAGCCACTCACTTTCCCTACAGCGAGCTAGCAAGAAAGGGGGAGGGAGAGAGACAATCTAAGCAGGGTTCACGTTGCCTACAGGGTGGGAGATAAAGACACACACACACACACACACACAGCTTCCCCCCAGGCTCCATTTTCACTTCTATTTCCGGAAAGGGGCACATGACAGCAAATATCCTCTGCTCTAACCCAAACCTGTTCTACCAGCTGAACGAGGGGGAGGGATTCGAGGCTGATTCCAATTCTCTCTATTTTCAGAATTGCAGGACGAGATGGCAAAGTAGCATCTCTGTGTCAGTGCGGTTGCAATGTTTCACAATGTGAGAGAAAACAAGAACTACGTTATTTGGAGAAACTATTCTGAGTTACTGTATTTTCGGTCTGATTGTTGCCATGGATACCAGAACACATTGACTCTGTTTAATTAGCCACGGCTGCACTACACTATGACAACACAGTTAATATTGTTGTTCTCCAAATGATATTGTTTTAAAAGAATGTAGCATTTCATCTTGCACTGTGGCTCGTGCATTAACTCCTCAGGCGCTGAGCTGCTTCCAGGGGGCAGGATGTGTCTAGAGCTGCAGGCAGTTATCCTTGCATACCCACACGTTCCAGTAGGGTAGCTATGTTAGCCTGTTTCAGCAAAATATACAGTGAGGCTTGTGGCATATCTTGCACACTGTCAGCAACAGAAAAGAATGTGACATTTTCTTCTGTGAGTTTCCTTGAAATAGAAAAGTCATCAGTCACAATGCAGGAGGGCTAAGTTCAGAGCCACCTTTACAATGATGGCTCTTGCATCTAGCCTGCTGTTTTCTAGGGCTGCTATATTTAACTCCCTTACGGTAACACCTCGTTCTGTCTGTCTACTGGTTGTCGCTTGCCCACGGGATGGGAGCTGGACCATAGCAGACCCCAGACAGAAGGCAGAATTAGGCTGAGTGCCACAGGAACTTCAGGATGTAAATTCAGTGGGAGCACTCGACTCTGATCTCCAGACTAAATGTGGGAATAGTTAAACAATATGAAGGCATAAATCAGAGGAGGAAACGTATGGCAGACAGCGAAACATCTCGTCTTAAGAATGCATAGAAATGTCCTGTGAATCAGTTCTACACCCAGACGTTGTCTCATCAAGGGGTGGGATGTGTGGGAGATCAAGGCAGAGACTCGTCTTGATACACGTCTTCAACTAAGTGGGATTTTCTCCTTTGAAAGTTCATGTAAAAAATAAATGTGGTAGTCTTTTAGTGCCACAGGACTCCTTGCTTGTGTTCCTGAACTAGACTAACATGGCTACCCCTGTGGAACTTAGGAATAAATCAGCAATTTAACAGTGTCACAGAGAGTTACTCTTGTGGTCGTCTCTGCTGGGCAAGTGAGAAATTGAGTTTAAAGGGGGAATCACTCCTAAATTAAGGGGAACTTTCATCTTCCGCCAGTCATCACTATGAAGTGGCACTAGTTCAGAACAGTTTTGCAGTTAGGCACTGCTAAAGAAAATGGGATGGTGACTCTCACATTCAGACAATGCATAAAAGTGCCGGGGGCTGGATCAGCCCTGAGGCTGGTGGAGGGACAAGGAAGGCCCTGTTGGAAGTTTTGCACTGGTTCAGGATTTGCAGTTTGTTTATTTTAAAATAAATAAATAAATAAATCTAAAAGGAGCAAGAGAAAACCTGACAAATGAGGAGCACAGCAGACTGTAGGACCAGCACATCGCTAAGTCTCTGCCTCACTAGCCTAGGCTCTCTGGGCAAGACCTGGCAAAAGACTCCCAGCATGCTGAAGCAGCCTTGGCCACTCCTTCAGCATTTCTTTCTGCCCTATTTACGGCAGCAAACAGGGACCCAGAAGGCCAGAGCTTCCTCCCGATGTCACCCTGCCACCAGCTCCCAGGATCGATGTATCCTGCAATCAGGGGAGGCGGCTGTGGCACCTGCAGATGTCTAGTTTCTAGCTTTCATCTCAATACCATGAGCCACAACTGCAGAGAACTAGCAGCAGCATGGGTGAGCCATGGGATCTGCGCTCCGGGGGAACTATGCACAGCCTGCGTGGTCACAGCGTTTCACAGCCATTGTTACTCCAGATAGCTAGATTAAAGCTATCTGAACACACTGCAGCCACACCTCTGCCATAGTGCGGATGGACCCTTCGTCTCTGCTCCCTGGCCAGCTCACTCAGAAAGCAAAGCCGCAGAGCAGGGTTTAGCAGAGCAAACTGTTATGGCACCATAATGTAGTGGCTGGCACATCTGCTTTACATGCACAAGGTCCTGGTTTCAAACCCCAGGGGGTTGGGCTAGATGATCTCATGAGGTCCCTTCCAATTCTATGGGTATGTTCACACAGTAGTCTTATTTTGAAACAACAGAGGTTGTTTCGAAATAAGAAATGCCATGTTCACATGACGTACCGTTGTTTCGAAACAACTTAAACCCCATTTGGTGATGAAACAACGTTGTTTCAAAATGATTGTTTCGAAACAATCCCTTCAGAACATGTTATTTCAAAATGATGGTGACTCGTTTCGAAATAACTGTTGTCCAAACATGCTATTTCGCTTTGAGCTTTTCTCCTTAATTCGAATTAACTTATTTCGAAATAACGCCTTATTTCGATACAAGTTGTTTCAAAACAACTTGTATCGAAATAACCCCCTGTGTGTGAACATAGCCTATGATTCGATTCTATTCTATTCTAACCTAACTTGAAGAGCTCCCAACTCACTGGCTCTTTACTACCAAACTAACATCCATATTACCCTGGCACAGCTCCATACAAGTTTCCAGGAAGCCTGAGACTCGCAGCCTAAAAACGTTGGTGTGGGAGCAGGGCATGTGAACAGCTGCAAACTACAACTGGGCATCTGACATGGGCAACTGCATTACCAGATCAGACCTGCACCAACACAGCCCGCTGTTACCCTGCTAGAAGCTGGGGCAAGAAATAGGGCAGAATGTTCCTTGTCACATGAAGCCGAATCCAGCCCAAGATGTGAGGGGATGTGTTTGTCCTAAGAGACTCATTTCTCGGACCCCCAGAGGGCAATAAATACCATGTGAAAATAAGGAAAGTAGGCACAGCAGCAGGGTTTCTAGATGTCTCATGAAACTTGGCTTGAATCAGAGCTGTCTGATTTCACTGCTGGCAGCTCAGAATCAGAAAGACGCAGTCTTTATCTAGACACTTATGCATCCCAGTCCCAGCTCCCATACACAGCTGGAGAAACACTGAACCTCACTCATCCCCTCAGCTGCACTGTGACGTCCATCCAAGAGACTCATTCAGAGCTCCTTATCTTACCCATAAAACAATCCCTTCGTTTTCTGAAACCAGCTTTCATTCCCTCTAAGAATGGCTGCCACTGATACGTAAGAATGGGGATCCAGAAGTTACTGCTTTGCACAGAGCGTAGCGTGTGGCACTTAGCTAGCCAAGTCCGGAGCAGAAGTGCCTGTCAGAGCTCACCCGCCTCCCACTTGAATCAGAAGGCTGGCTATTGAGACAGATTGAGATGGACCCCATTCATAGCAGGCTAGAAGCCTTTAAAGTCTTTGGACCTGATCCAACATCCACTGAAGTCAATGGAAAACTTGGGAGGAGATGGTCAGGCAGAACAGCACTCCCCAAGAATGACACTGCTGATACACTTCCCGTCTATCTCAGCCATCCAAAACAACAAGCTTTGGGGCTCCCTGGACCACAGAAGGGGACGAGACACACTTTGCCAGTGGGTTATATGACTGGTTGAGATATCAGTCTCAGCACCTCCATGTGATCATAGGAGGTGTCAATCTGAACATCATATGCTAGACATTTCATGCTGCAGGGACTAAAACATCCTTAGAATTTCTAAATATTATAGATGGCAGCTTTCTAACTAAAGAAGCATTGCATCCAACAGAAAAGAATTCTGTATCCAACCTCCTTCTGACAGACAGAGAGGAAATGATCACAGGACTAAAAGCTAATGGTCACTTGGATAAAAGTGATCAGTACTAAATTCTATTTATAATGTGCAAACAGAATAAAGTCCAAATCAGCAATATGTATACTTGGTGCTTTAAAAGAGCTAATTTCACAAAAGTAAAAACAATTATAAGCCAAATCAGCTGGGAAAGAGAATTTAAACAGAAAAATGTGAATAGTAATTAGGAACTATTTGCAAACATTTTACTATATGCCCCAAAAGCCACAATCAGGAAAGAAAGCTGCACTGATGAAAAAAATACCACCATCAACAAAACCCTGCCAATGATGTTGGCCAATTACTAAATGGAAATAAACTGTGAAAAATAATGCAGACAAGGCAGAAGTATTGTATAAGTAATTCTGGGCTGTATTTGGGAAACAAACTGATGATGTAGCCAGATCAGATGATGATGACAAAACATTTTTCCACTCAAGTAGTAACTCAGGAGGACGTTAAGAAGCAGCTATTAAAGTTAGACATTTGTAAATCAACAGATTCAGATAACTTGCATCCAAGATGTTAGAAAAAGCTGGCTGAGTAAACTACAGAGCTGTGATGGTGATTTTCAATAACTTGGGGAACACCGGGGAAGTCCCAGAAGACTGTTAAACCATTATTTAGAAAGTCTAGATGTGACATCCTGGTAATTCTAAGCCTGACAACTAGCTGTGGTAAAATAATGGAATGGCTGACACGGGACTCAAATAATAAAGAATTAAACGAGGGTAATAGAATCAACATTGATTTATGGAAAACAGATCCCGTCAAGTTAACTAGATCTCTTTTTTCAGTGGGATTACAAGTTTGGGTGGCACTGATGTGATGTACTTAGACTTCTGCAAGGCGTTTGAATTGGTATCTCTTGGCATTTTGATTAAAAAATTAAAACAATATAAAAGTATCATGAGAAAGCTTGTCTCTCTTACCAACAGCATCTGGCCCAGGCAAAGATATGACCTCCCCACCTTGTCTCTCTTAATACCTAGGACCGACACAGCTACTGTTGCAGCACCTACATAAAATCACTGTGATGCACGTTAAATAGATTTAAATCAGATTAACTGACCAGCCTCTGGCCCTGCTTAAGCCAGCAGCAAGAACAGGAAGCTATTCACAGAACTGGGCTCCACTCTGCTTGCCTTCTGTTTCCTGGTACCCACTCCAGCAATCTACTCCTGCTTCCCCAGCTTGACACCTGGCATCTGACTTGTGGTTCCTCAGCCGTAGTTTGTCTCCTGCCCCCCACCCCACAACTTCTGGTATCGCAATCCAGCCTGAGTCTGGTTCCTGACTTGTGGTTCTCAGCTCCAGTTTGCCTCCTGACCATCCAATAGTCTGATCCAGTCAACTCTGTCAGCTCAGCTACCCAGGACCCAGCTGCAACAGCTTGTTCAGACCACAAAAACCCTGTGGGACAAAGCCTAGGTGGGGACGAAGAACCCACCAGAAGCACAGGACACACACAAATGGACCTCCCACCTCATGGCGGGTCATCAAGCACTGCTACAGCTGGCTTCAGACAACGCTGGGTTATTTACCAGTAACTGTCCTTCTTCGAGATGAGCTGCTTGGATTCATTCAGTATCAGTATCAGGTGTCTACAGGGCGCAGCACACGATTGATGGGAAACTTTCTTTAGCCTTCGCCTGTCAGAACAAGGCTGGCAACCAACACCCCCTAGCCACCCCATGGTTGTATATATGGCCGCAGCCCTGCCCCTCCCCAGTTCCTACTAGTCGCTAACTCCGAGTAGCAGGGATGGTGGGAGGGATCTGAATGAACCCAAGCAGCCCATCTCGAAAAAGGACAGTTACTGGTAAGTAACCTACCGTTTTTCTTTGAGCGCTGCTAGGATACATTCAGTCTCAGGTGACTGCTAGCCATACAGTGGAAGGTGGGTGGAGTTAGAGCCTTATCTGCCATCAGCATGGCCACCCACAAATGGCACAGCACCCCCAAAATTGGGTGAAGAAGCAGTAGGCCACCAGGCAAATGCCTACGGACACGCCACTACGTGCAAGATCTTTGAGAGAAGACGTGCATGAGAGTGCCGAGGGGTCATCTGCCACTCTGTCAGGAGACCAGAACTCCAAGATGGCAGCCCCGGTTCATTACCAGGGAACTGCTATATCACAATAGCAAGGAGCATCCTTGTCACCAGCAAGACCGTTTAAATAAGAGGGTTGCCCTTCCCTAGCAGAATCGACTCTTGAGAAAGGCAGTCTTGATGCAGAGCAACAGGCTCCTACAGCCACAGGCAACAAGCAAGGGTGGGATAACTGCTGTCCTTGCTGCCCTGACCTCAAAGGGAGGTAAATTGGGTTAAGTTACTAACCAAGACCAGGGCAGGGAACACGTTGCCCTTGACCAATCAGGGGATAGGCAAGAGGCCTTCCCGCATTGACATACTGGCAATAGATGCCAAGGGCAGGCTTGATAAGGGCGCCCTAAACTAAGGTGTCGTGACTCCATATGAAAGATAACATAGGAGGAAAATAATGAGGAAGGAGTAGGTGAGGACCCCTGTCCCTCCATCTGTTGGAGCATAGGAATGGAGGGCCTGGGAGGGAGGACCCCTGAATAAGGCCTAAGCACTAAGCAGGTGCATCTCTTGGGCCCAAAGTGTCAGAGACGCTCCATCAAGGAGGTCGTTGGGAGGAAAGGAGTGGGGATCCCCGGACAGCCCTTCTTTAGAGGTGACCCTTCCACGGGTTATAGAAGAAAAAGGGGAACCTTTAGGTACACCAATCCTAGTATCAGGAGAGATGCCAAAATGGTGGAGATCATGAACGTTAAATGACCGGGAAGTGAAAACAGAGAAACTGGAGGAAAGGTGATTGAATTCCCATGTTAGGTCATCCCTGACCAAAGGGACAGGAAATGACTTGAGATAGGGACGGTGAGAAACCATCATGGGGTTCTGGGAGGGCCTTACAAGGCTAGGTGCACATTTCTCTCCCTTGCCCCCACACCCCATACATGGACCGCCAGCCCTGTTCTGACAGGCTAAGGCTAAAGAAAGTTTCCGGCCAATCGTGCGCTGCGGCACGTAGACACCTGAATGTATCCAAGCAGCACTTGAAGAAGAACCAGTGGCTGCAGCGAGAACACAGCCAGCAGCGTCTCACCCTGAACAAGGGCCTGTGAAACCCATGCCCAAATGGTTCAATGAGAACCAATACCAACTTCTGTTTCTGATGGGTCCCTTTGGTAACCAGTCTGCTGACAGGAGATGTGTGAAATTGGTCTGGAAGGTAATAGCTCGATGACGTCAAACTGAGATACCTTGCTTCAATCAGTGTTGACTGGCACTGAGCGCCCTGAAGGGACTCCAGCAGGGGCAAGACACAGTCGTCTCTGATGCCGCACACTTCCACCACCCTGCAGCAGATGCAGAATGAAACTAAGAACTGCAGCTGCACCAGTTCCAATGCAGCTCGCAGGAAGAAATCAAAGATGAACTGGCCCATGTAGAGATGTCTATGGGCCTAGATACCCTGGTGAACATAGATAATCAGCCACAAGAGTGAAAGGGGGAGAAAAGAGGTTCTCTGAAGCCCCACTACCCATGTACCATGACCTCAGCTTCTCTATCGTCTGTTGAACTCACACAAGCAGATATGGCTCATACAAGCCTTGTGGACTCCGAGTACAGGCTTTTGTAGCTTCCTGCAAGATGTGTGCCTGCAGATATGGAATTCATATGTGCTTTAGGGTTAAACAGAGATTTTGGTTCGTTTTCTTATTACAAGAGGTGATTTTGCCTTCCTTTTCCCTCCCCTCACTCTAATCTGCTGTTGAATACCGTTGGAATCTAAACAACTGCTTTGATTTGCTGTAAAAGTCTGACCTGAGCCTATGACTTGCGTTTTCCTGCATTTATTTTCCTCTCAATCTGTAAGTTCTCCATTTTCAAGCATCTGACACAGTGGCATTTTCTCCCATGAAAGCTCATGTGATAAATAAATTTGTTAGTCTTTGAAAGGGCTAGGTTGTTCTATTCCAGTGTTAGTATAGCCAGGAACAATTTACATGCTGGAGGCTGTTTGTGAGCAGACAAAGAGTGACTGCTCTCACAAAGAAATAGAATAAAAGGCACCCCAGACTGGTCAACAGAGGGGGACACAGTTGCTCATCAGTGCAGATCATACCCTGGATGATCTGGGTTACACTGTGACCTGTCCATATCTGGTACAGGTACATGTCAGAGAGTCAGGAGTAAACTAAGAACAGAGAAGGAAAACAGCAACAAAAATTGCAAACAGAAGGAAAAAAGCACCAGTGATTGCAGGATCATATCAATACAGTATGCCGCTCTTCAATGCCCACAAAACTATAGCTTTGACAAACCCTCAGAACAGACAAACTAAAAATGATATTTTGCAAGATTTCACATTCCTACCAAGCCCCCAAGGAAACTGATGATATACAAGTATCATCTTAAATTTATGCTATGGGAAGGCAAAGAAAGCACATCTCTAACTCTTTCGACTTTACTGAAGATGACTAAGGATTCTGCTACATTTGATGCATACTTTTACCTCCGAGAATGTGGTTTCTAAAAGTACATGTTTTCACCAGAGAATTTAAGAATCACAGGAAAATGATGAATGTTTTATAAGCACTCTACATATGTTGCCTGAAAAGTATTTTGGGAATGCAAACACAAAAATATCAGAAACAGGCTGGTTATTGGGTTAAGAGATAAAAACTTTTCACAGCAACTACAGTTGAAGAGAAATTTAACGATAGCCACAGCTAAACAGAGAGCAAAGCATTCTGAGCTGGTGACACAGCAAAACCTAGAGCAACTTGCCAAATCTGAAAAATGTTAAGTTAGCTTAGAAACTGTAAAGAGGCATTTGAGTGTTGCCAGTCATTGAAGGAGAGAGAACTCCCAAGCTAAGAGGGATAAATTCCAGCCAACACACATTAGAAGTGGAACAAATCATATCCCAAGAGATGACATGTCCAACCAGTGGCACATGGTGTAATAAATGTATGAAATATGGGTATTTTGAAGCTGTTTGCTGCATCAGAGTAGTCAGGGAGTTAGTCGTTAACAATCAAGAGCCATTGTTTCTGCGCTCTATCATGTGCCACGAGTTTGACACAGAGCCTGTGGAGACGGTGAAAATGAACATTCATTGCAACACTTTAAAACTGACTCAGGAGTGGACATCAGAGTCATTTCAGCAGGGATTTAGAAACAGCTTCAAACCCCCAACCACCATAGATTAAATCACCTGACACAGCTCTGACTAGCCCTGGAGATATTTTTGAGCTGCATGGACCAGTGCACCACAGAAACAATTTACATACACAAAAGCTGTGCATTCAGAGTATATGTGACCAAAGGAGCAGCAGGAAAGCCATGATGGGCCAAGCGAGAAAGATGGAATTACTCAATGAAATATTTAACGACAGTGGACTTTTGAGTGGAGATCCCATACAAACAACCTCAAGAGACAATGCTGAACCTTATAGTGTGCGTATATCTCACAGGACTCTGGTCCCATTACTTCACTGAGTGGAAACTGAGTTAAAACGAATGGAGTAGCTTGGCATAATCTAGAAAATCTCTGAACCAACAGTAGGGTGTGCATCAACGGTATCAGTTAAAAAGAAAAATGGAAAAATAATCTGTGTAGCTCTTAAAATATTTAATGAAGCAGTTCAAAGAGAAACATACTGGATAACTTTCAACCCAAAGTGAAAAGGGCTACAGTATTCTCCGACCAGGGTGTCTCAAATGGATTCTGGCAAATTCCTTTAGCCAAAACAAGAGTTGAACTGACTTCATTTATCACACCCTTTCGGAAGTTTTGGTTTTGAAGATTACCTATTGGGATTACCAGTGCATCTGAAATTTTCCAGAGAAAGAGAGCAGCTGTTAAACACAAATGGAGTTGTAGTTTTCATGGATGATATTCTGATATATGTCTCTTCTATGGAAGAAAACAACAGAACCTTCAACAAAGATCTAAGCCTAAACAGTCAGTCTGGACTGGAGCTAAACAAGGAAAAATACACTTTCTGCCTGCCCAACTTGACATTTGGGGGCAGACAATAAACATAAATGGAATCAGTCCTAGCCTTGAGAAAGTAGAAGCAACTCAAAAGTTCAGTGCACCAACTAATGAACCAAAACATCCACATGTATTGGGGATGCTAAATTGCCTTCATTAATACCCTTAAGAGCTTTCTGCATTGACAAAACCACTGAATAAATTGTTAAAGTCCAACACATCTTGGCTGTGGGAGCTAAATCAAGAAATTGCCTTCAACCAAGTAAAATAAATGATCTCAACAGCTCTACTTCTCAAGTATTGTGTGTGAACAAACTCACAGTGCTCAGTCCAGAAGCAGGCAGCTATAGCCTAGATGATGTATTACCCAACAACCTGGCTGTGAGTGGAAGCCAGGTGTATTTTGCTCTCACACATTCACAGAAGCAGAAAAATGATATGCACAGATTGAAAAGCAGCACCTGGCTAGCATATGGACAAGTGAGAACTTTTACAAATATCCGTGTAGGCTGGATTCATTTACACTGGTAACAGACCATAAACTGCTCGTAACTGTCACCAATGGAAAAGATCTGGATAAAGCCCTACTGAGATTCTGCACATCTATTGCTTAGGTTAATGTGATTTAAACCAATTGCTAAATATGTTCGTAGGAAATATCTGGTAGTAGCAGACATACTGTCACAGAGCCCAAAATCACACACTAAGGAAATGACAAGAGACAACCTTGCAGTGCATGGCAATTAAGCAAATCAAATAGAACCAAGATTAAAGGCAATTACCTTATATTCCAAACAAAACGAGAGAAGAAATCCTAAACCTCATCCATAAAGGATATCAGGGATTAACTAAATGCCGTGAATGGGTCGATCAGTGTGGCGGCTGGGCATCAGAAAGAATATAAAGAATAAAGGATCTGCATGTGAACATTGCAAAACTGACAGACCAACATAAATGAGCGGATTAACTCATGGGCCTTTGGGGCCCCTGCCCAGGGGTCCACACAATGTAGGGGGCCCTTCACCAAGCGACGCTGGGAGAGAGTGGAGCCGCTCTGGGCTGGAAGCTGGGCTCTGCAATTTCATTGCGAGTCCTGCCCACCTCTAGGCCAGCCGGTCCGCCCCTGGGGACAGGACAGGGCCAGCTGCTATGCTGTGCAGTATGGCCTCTGGCATGGCAGAAGCCGCCCCGCGTGCGCCAGTCAGTCCCACTGCCTATTGGGGGGTGGCTGAGCAATAAGCCAGGCTGGGGACAGCCTCTAGCACCAGTCCCCCATGCAGTGCCAGCCCTCCCACAGAGAGCAGGGCCCTAGACTGGGGTAAGGGGCGCTGCGACCCCAGATGAGGGCAGATGGGGCCCCAAAGGAGGCCCAGGGGTCCCTAATCTGCAACTGCCAACACTTCATAAAGAACCTTTAATAACAACATCCCTCCCAAACAGACCTTGGAGGAAACTAGCTACGGATTTATGCAAATTCGGAAGGCATCATCACCTGGTCATCACACACTGTTTCTCCAGGTATACAAAAATAATGTACTTGAAAGACATAAGTCACAGAATTATCAAGAAACTTATGTGTACTTTTGCTTATTTTGGTATTCCTGAACACCTAGTGAGACTGCAGTAGAGTTTAAGTCCTTCCAAATGAAATAGGATTGTGATCGTATTAATAGTAGCCTATGTTACCCACAAGTGAATGGACAGACTGAGAGCCAAGAAAGTTCAAATGCAGTAAGTCCGTTCTTTACTCTTCTGAGTTACTGATCAGTCGCTATTGGGTATAGTCCCACACAACTCCTGATGGGAAGACAACTCATAGCTAATGTTCCACCTTTGAAAAAGAACCTATATCAAAAACAGACATTAAGAGAGTAATCAAAGCAGGGGGGAAAGGAGCTAAAAGAGCCCACAAATACTTTTACAACAGATGTTGCTCAATCAGAGAACTGCCCACTCTAGAAGCTGGTGATCCTTCTCATGTCAGACTGGATGGAGAAAATGGACAGCATCAACTGTTGTAAAGAAAAAGACTTCAGTGTCCAGGTCACATGTGATCGAGACAGACCAACAGTGGAGAAACCATTGACATTCTTGCCTTGGAAGGAGCAATCAACAGAGCAAACTCTACAGATGCTAGATGCAGATCTAGATGACTCTAGGATTCCAGACCAATCACAATCTTTGCAGCTCCTGGAGAGCCAGGTAACCAAGTTTTGGTTGTGTAATTTGGATGTGTAATTAGAACATCAGTACAATTCAGAGCCACCTACCAGACTGAATCTGAATGATGGCTTTATAGAGTAAATATTTGTAAATGGAGGAATTCAGAACATAAAGAGATGCCACCAGACTCCCACTTTGTTTTGCTGAACTAAACTAAAAAGGCTACCTCCTTGGAACTTGTCATAATGAAATGCTAAACTCTATTATTTGTTCAACCACTGGATGGCACTGAGTACAATACCCCATTTAAATGACCCTCAGCCATACCTGGCAGAGAATAAAGGTGTGTGTGCCTAACACACCTGGGGTGTAAAAGCAAGCTAGATCTGGGACAGGAACATGATGACATATGGTCCCAAGGCCCGGGGCAAGGATCTGTAACCAGCAGCTGCGTCTCAGCTTCTCTTCCTTACCCATCTTCTGGTCTGCCCTGTGGGGCTGTGGGAGGGAACTTGTCCTTTGCTCCAAGATCTCCTAAGCTCAGGACGAGCCAGTCAAGCTTCTGTCAGGCTCTCCCTGGGATTCCCAGACTGGTAGCAAAGTTGAGGATGGAGCAGTCAGAGCTACCTTCCCCTCTCATCCCCTGCTGTGCAGCAAGTGGGCAGTCAGCAGGGAAGGGACACGCCAGGGGGTGACTGGAGAGTCCATGCTCTTTCCCTCTCCCCAGAGCACCAAGGCTGATTCACAAACCAGTTTAAAAATGGCAGGATCTCAGGGACACACTCCAAATTCTTCATGAAATCAGTGTTTTGTGAGCAACAGTCACCTGCAAAGGCTCCAGTTTAAGACCTGGAGGGCCACAAGCTGCCCATCACTGTGCTGGGCCAGAGAATTTTCCTGGAGCTAAAATCTCTCTGCCTGTGTGCTGCGTTCTGGTGCCGTGTGTTTCACATGCTGAGAATTACAGTGCATGGGCTCCAAATGGCGGGCCAGACAAGAACAGGCTTCAGTGAGCAACATGCAGGTGGGGATCAGTGATTTGCTGTAGCTCATTTCAGCGAGATCAGTGCAGGTTTACAAGGAGCCAGCAGAAATCAGCTCCCTGAACCCCAAACACCACTTGCCAAATTGCAAAGTTCTGTGACAAACCCTGTGGAGGCACTAAGGCTCTTCAGAAAAACAGTCTGAAGAATTTGTTTAAAGGAAAGAGTTAAGAAGCCTTAATAGCAGGCGCACTGCTGCTTGCCTGTTATAGACAGCACTCATTTGCTTAGCCATGGTGCATACTGCAGCAGAAGCATGTCTGGTGGTTAGAGCAGGTGGCTGCTATCAGGACTCCTGGATGCTGTTTGTGACTGTGCCAGTGACTTGGTGTGTGACCTTGGGAAAGTTCCTTACCCTCCCTATGCCCCAGTTTGCAAATTGCATTGAGCTGTTGTGAGCCATAATAAGTTAATTCATGTTTGTGAAGCTCTTTGAGATCCCAAAATGAATAATGCAATGCTAGTATAAATATTGTTCCAGAGATGTATTATTACAGTTTGAAGCTGTCCAGCAGAGGCATTCACATTCACAGTGGAATTCAGTGGGTGGTAAAGATTTAATATGCACAAATGTCAAGAAGCTCCAAGTTCTTCATTTGCTGGGGACCCATCCCATGCACCAGGCAGAGTGCATGAAAGATTTCCTGTTGCTATGGACAGAATTACTTGTAATGACTTCTCTTTCTGAGCACACAGGCCAAGATCCACCTTCTCATTAGCTCATCCCTGAAGTTTTAAGAGGAGCCTCTCTCTCCATCCCCTTCACAGCAGAGTTGCTCTGCCAAACAATCAGACTGGGAAGGCGTGTGCAATGCCCACACAGTCTGTGCCATGGGTAAAACCACGGGATGGATAAAAAAGAAGCAAATTCAGTCTCATTGCTGGAGCCACTTCTGGTTTGTTCCTGGTGATCGTGCCCTGAGTACATCACCTTGTGTCTGCTCACTGCATTTGTTTGCACTCTGATCTGATGGCAGCCCTTGGGCACACCTTGCAAGCCTCTAATGCTCCAAAGGACCTAACTGAATCCAGCTGTGACTGTTGGAGCAGAAGACCTGTCTCCAGCATCTCCATGTTGCCAAGCAAATGTGCTTTCTAAATCACCTTTCTTCCTGGGACACCCATGGACTAAAACATTGTACCTTAAATAAGAGCCCATATCCCTTTCAGACTCACAAGACAATGGTAGCTTCCTCTGTGTCAAGAGCCCCTGCATGGTGGAGTCCCAGCAAAGTGCTACACGTCTCCACTGACGAGGCATCTGAGGAAGTGGGATTTTCTCCCACGAAAGCTCATGCGCTAAATAAATTTGTTAGTCTTTAAGTACCAGAAGACTCCTTGCTTTTTTGCTTCACTGACTAACACAGCTGACCCTGTGGAATGTCTCCACTGGTAATGAAGCACAGAGCTCCTATATCCAACAAGCCCAGGAAAACCCCACCTGCTCCACAAGCACAAGAAAGCACTCTTGGTCATGGCTTAACCCACACACAAAAGCCAACCAATGCCTGGCCATCACAGATTTACAGATCCCAAGGCTGGAAGGGACCACTGTGATCACCTAGATCTCCTGTATGCCACAGGCCAAAGAGCTGCCCCAGAACAATGTGTGACTTTTAGGAAAACTTCCAATGCTGATTAATACGTGCCCAATGATGGAGAATCCAGTACGACTCTTGGTCAACGACTCCACTGGTTCATCACCCGCACTATTAAACACACCATGCCTTAACTCCAGTCTGCATTTATCTAGCTTCAACTTCCACCCACTGGATCATATTAGATCTTTCTCTGCGAGACCAAAGAACCCATTATTCAGTATCTGTTCCCCACACAGATACTTGCAAACTGTACTCAAGTCATCCCTTAACTTTCTCTTTGTTCAGCTGATATGATACTGCTGCTAGGTTCCAAAGAGCTCTCTGAGTGACAGCTTTGCACAGATAAGCATGGGCAGAGAAGAGTTTGGTGGGTTCAGCTTCTTTTCCCCTTTCTAATGACAATAGACCTGAGTCCACGCCCCCCCAGGAGCTCTCTCTCACCTATGAAGTCAGGCTGCATTATTATTCTGCACAGATTTTTAGGGTGAGGTGCAGAGAAACAATGGGACTTTTCCATGGCAAGCAGCAAATGGAACCCAGGAGTCCACCATCCCCAGTGCTGTGCATTAGCCACATAACTATCCTTCCCAAACGTGTGCCCTCAAAGACTCTCCCTGCTCCCACCCCTCTTTCACCTGGGCTATTTCCCTTCCCTACTCTTCTATTTTTCCCCACCCCACCCTGTGTCCTCTCCACTGGCTCTTTCTGCCTCATCTTTCTCAACACTGGACTTTCTGTCACTCCCTGTCCTGTCTCATGCCTCAGCTGCGTCTGGAAGGAGCGGGAACATGAAATGCAATGTGCTGTTGCTCAAGGCCAGGGAGTACGGCCCTGGCCCTCAGTTCCTCTCCTTCCTGCCCCTATCCCCCTCTCCTCATAGATCATGTTTTCCAGACCTTAGTCATTTTTGTTATTCTCCTTAGGACTTTCTCCAGTTTGCCCATTTCTTTCCAAAAGTGGGGTGCCCAGAACTGGGCACAATACTCCAGCTCAGGCGTTATCAGTGTTGAGTAAAGAGGAAGAATTACTTCTCATTTCTAGCCTACACACTCCTGCTAATACACCCCAGAATGTCTGCTTGTTTTGCAACCACTTTACATCTTCCACAAAAACCCTGTAGCCTTTTCGGCAGTGCTCTTTCCTAGGCAGTCATTTCCCATTTTGTATTTCTGCAAATGATTATTCCTCCTAAGCGCAGTACTTTGTATTTATCCTTATTAAATTTCATCCTATTTATTTCAGACCATTTCCCCAGTTTGTCCAGATCATTTTGAATTCTAATCCTGTCCTCCAAAGCACTTGCAATAGTGCAGATAAAATTCAGCCCTTTTGCTTAAGCTTTCTCCACAGAGGAAAGGTGGCACCTGCACATGGGGTGGCAGAAGCTGTGGTAGAGCATTCAGTCAGTGTGCCACTGGTGCTGATTCTCCAGCCAGGCAGTCATCCCCTCTTGCAGGCCAGGCTGTAAATGACCCCAGAGTGGGCGACCCTAAACACATTGTGCCCAGCACTTCATCCAGTCCAGGGATTAACTGAGAGACTCTCCTGCAGGCCCAGATCAACCAATGTGCCCTCAGTGCATTTGTACAGAGTCCCCAGGGGTCCCTGGCCACTAGGGAAAAAAAAACACAACAAGTTGGAATGGTGCACCAGGTCACATTGACGCTCACTCAAATTTTGGCCCAGTTAACCCCAGACCTGACAGAGGGAGGGACTGAGCCAAACCTGAGTGCAGGGCACTGTGACCTGGTGACTTCAACCATACCCAACGAACCATCAGAAGTCTGGCGGGGCTCTACCCCAAAAGTCCAGTGCCCCTGTCTCTTGAAAACCTCCTCTGCCTGAGAAAGTTGAAGAGGGGCAGCACAGTGAAGTTCTGCCTAGGAAAGAGACTGTCTTGCACATCACATGCTCTGTCTAGTTTAAGGAAGGAGCGGGTGGACAGAGTGTGATCTATAGATTATATACTGATTGCTTGAGAATTCCCAGTTACCAGTTTGAAGGTTGACAGGTCCTTGTCCCAAGATCAGACCCATAGCTGGGAACCTTGAAGTGCACAGCTACACATTCCTACAGGAACTCTTCCATATTTATCACTAGTTTCTTAATATACAGTACATTGAGCACAGCCACAAACACCCCAACTCAGTAAGGCAGACAGAGATACTACTGAATCTCTATCTGCTCACCATCCCTTGCAAAACAACCCGAAATGTTCACCATCATCTTCCTCATCCCTCTCACCTCTCGCTCACCACCAGTGACCATCATTCTGATACCTCCCAAAGACTACATCTCTCTTTTCCTGCCCCTAGCTGGGATGTAACTTAAAAACATAACATGTAAACGCCACTGTGTTTGATGCATATTTAGTAGGGGGTTCTCCTCTTTTCCCTGTAGCCTGTTATTTGGTAGAACCCAAACAGAAATTCAGAAGTTCATTGAGAAAACAATGATAATCTTAACGTAGAATTAACAGCTATATTACAACTACAGGGAGCCTGTTGTAATAATTGAGCCTAAATATCTACCCCACTTGCGAACCTACCTGTGAAAAAGTGGATAAAGTCCATAAAATGTCACAGTAACTTATAACTACAAGGTATAAAGGGGAGACAGAAAGACTGAATTAGTGCCAGTGAAAAGGCCTCCTGATACAACCCAAGACCAGTGTCAAGATCATTCCAGGTAAACAAGAGAAGCGTGAGTCCAGAAATGAATGGACTAAAACCAGTGTGTTAAAAATTAGGCCTCACTGCTGAGCAAAATAACAAGGGGATGGGCTATTCTACCCATCCCCTTCTCTAGGGTCCTCCTTTGGAAGGGAAATTATGTCCAACTGAAAACAGGGGAAGAAGCAAGCTTCACCACCATGACTAACGTGCCAGCATCTTCTGGAACTCCAGGATCTACCATAATATTACTGGGCCTTTGACAACCTGGTCCTGAGAAATGTGCTGACCAGCCTGGGCAAGAGATGGACGCAGATGACACACCACCTTCACTGACTCCAGCTAGATCCCAACAACCACCTGGGACACAAGTCTCTCTCCATAGCCACACACATCCTTTTCCTTCCCAACTTATTTCTTCTCTCTCCTGTCCCTCTCCTTTTCCTTCTTTTCAATAAAAGAGGCTGGCTTAGCTGGCCGAACTGTATATTTTGCAACACTGCTATAACTGTGACTAGAAAAAAGCACCTAATATGCTGGCACAAAGTCACTTTGTCTAGGAGTGGCTGATAAGACCTTGTGCTGGGCCTGTGTTCTTCCAGCAAGAAGGCTACAAATGAGAGTCAGTGTCAGAGACAGAAGCTGCACTCTCTGGGCTTGTCTAGGCTGACAGCAGCAAATTTTCCATCATCAGATTGAATTTCCCAGTTCTATTTAGGGGTCAATGAAGACCGGCCCAACTGATCAGGGATTCAATCCATTAACTCCAGCCCTTCGACAGGAGTAGCATGAAGGATGCACTTTGACTCAGTGCAGTGGAGCTGCCAGATGTTAGGAAGTCGAAGGGAAACACACAAGTTATTTTATGTTCCAAAGGGGTAGCTGTGTTAGCCTAATCCCGCAAAACAAGCAAGGAGTCCTGTGGCACTTAAAGGCTATGTCTACACACAGTTTTGTTATTTCGAAAGAAGCTATTTCGAAATAACTTATTTCGAAAAAACCTGTTATTTCGAAATAACTTGTTTCGAAATAACAAAACTGTGTCCTCGAAATAAGGGAGCGAAATAGCAGGTCCACAGTGTGGACCTGCTATTTTGCTTCCTCTGGGGGCTGCAGGCACCCACGGGGTGCAGTGCGCCTCTGCACTGCACCCTGTG
>ML682136.1:2068677-2086232 GCA_007922195.1 Podocnemis expansa
GTTGTTTCGAAACAACCGTTTCGAAACAACGCTCTTTCGAAAGGCAACGAGGTTTAGCTTCTTTCGAAAGGACCACGGCCATTTCGAAAGAAGCGGTTTGCTTCTTTCGAAATGGCCGTGCGTCGTGTGGCCATGCCATTCCTTATTTCGAAATAACCTCTGTTGTTTCGAAATAAGGACTGTGTGTGGACATACCCAAAGAGTAACATCTTTGTTTATCACATGAGCTTTCGTGGGAGAAAATCCCATTTCGTCAGATGCTTTGAAGTTATTTTAAGTAACCTGTGTATCTCCCTTCAACTGCTGCCAAAAAACTGTGGAAAGTGTATGCATAGCCCATGTCTTTGCTGCTTTTTTCTCTCTCCTTTCATGTGGGTTTGTCTGTTTTTGTCTTCCGGGAAGCATGATTGAATTTCAGCAGTAACAGTGACAACAGTTCCCCAACCCAGCCCAGGTAACTTCTCTTTTTACCCGCAAGGACAGTTCTGAGCACCTAGAGGTTGTTGGGGTGGGGGTCCTCTCACAAGGCTTTCTCTAGAGCAAAGGAAGGGCAGTGAAGGAGATGGTTAAAAGAAAAGCATTGCTTTGTATGTCAATGGTTTTCTCATTACCTTTAATAAAAGGTTCAAGTATGTTTGTCATTGTGCTGAACTCTCTAGACCAAATCCTGAACCTGTTTAATATTGGACAGAGAAGGGCCTGGACTCTTTTGGTCCATTTGGTCCATCTAAATTAAAGAAAAGAGTGCTCAGTTTCCACCATGTGCAAGGCCTCCAGATTCTTTAATCTGGACTTCCCCTTCTGGACACAGTCTGTCACCGGCTAACATGCTGATGGATGCAGCTGTATGGTGTGGGCTTGGGGCGGTCATAGGAAAGGGCAATAACAGCCCCTGCTCCTGTCCTCTCCCCCTGGCACAGCCTGAGCCTTGAGCCCAGCCACCATACATGGGCAAAGGGAAAGTACACCAGGGGGAAAGCTAGCAAGAGACGGAGTTGTTTCCACTCATTCCAACAGATGCCCCAGCATCAGGAAACAACCAGACACAAGGTGGCAACATGGGCTGATGATGCTCAAAGACTTCAGAGCGTGGAGTTTGATGAGGACATGCAGGGAAGGCTGGGACTGATCTGCTGGGAGGCAAGGGGGCCCCTCAGCTAAATATCTCACTCCCCTAAAATGAAGAGCAGCTTCCTGCTGGGGGCTGGCACTGCTCAGGTGCATACAGACAAACCTCTGCCTCAGAGAGCTCAGAATGGCACATGGGCTTGTGGCCTGCAGTGAAAGATGCACCCGCTGAAAACAGCATGGGGCCAGCCTGAATCCTGCCAACTTGGCTCCCAGAGAGGCCATATCTGCAGCCTCTCCTCCACCTCCCTCCAGAGTCCTGAGAACGGTCACAACTCATGCCAGGCAGGTGGCTTCCGAGAACAAGAATCCAGATCCACAAGGCTCATCTGAGCAGTGCTAAGCACAGTGACATGATCCAACAGAGAGGTTATCGCAGGGAACGCCAGTGGCACACACCACAGTGGCTAAATCGTGGACTATCATCTAAATCTTACTATTGAAAGTGATTACTTGGCTTTAGCTGGGAGTTAGTCCTATTATAAAACAGCTGGTGCAGGGGAAGCGAATCTGCTGCTCAGGCAGTTGACTGCATTGGCAAAGCTGAAATCATCCAGTCCTGGGCTGGAAAGATTTCTTGGCTTTAAAAATCTGGAAGCCCCAGGCAGCTTTTCTGGGAACATGAACAGCAGTGAATTCATCACCCCAGCTGTTCCTTGCTTAGTGACTTTTGCTCACCTTTCGAAGTCGTTCACACCTCTCCCCCGGTTAGTCTCACATCTCCAGTATGGCCCACTGCTGCCACATGTGGAACATGATGAGACTCATGCCATTTCCCTCAATAGCTCTCTTGCCCCAGCAGAGTGAGCCCTACCACACAGCTTTGTTACTCTCCCCAGCCACCACATATGCTTCTTTCCTTCTCCTCCTGCCAAATCCTCGTGCTGCTGCTTCTAAACCAAGAGTGACTACAGGAAATGAACAAGAGAGAGCTGGGTTGACTATTAGGAAAAATTTTCTGACTCGAAGGCTAATTAAACATTGGCACAGGCTCCTAGAGAGATTGTGGAATTATTGTCCTCAGAGGTTTTGAACAACACGGTGGACAAACATCTGCCAGAGATAGTCCGGGAATACTCAGTCCTGCCTCAGAGGGGAATGATGGACTAGATGATGTTGTGAGGTCCCTTCCAACCTTACCCTTCTGTGATTTTATGCAAATAGGCAATATTGTCACCTTGATCAATCGGTCCTTTGTCAGCTGAGACTGCACTGATCACAACATTTATTCCCCTCTTCTCTTGTTCTGGCCATCCTTTGGCACACTCATCCATATCTGCTTGTCAGCTAATCATCCCACCTCTTTGGAGGCCAGCCGGGTGGTCACTTCAGTTCCTGTGGAAGCCACTCAGATACAGCTGCGGTCCATCAATTGTCACTGAGTCAGGCTCCATGTCCCGCCCACCAAATTTTGCTGAGCCTGCTTTCAACCACATCATCTTGCACGCCTGACTGCTGCCTAATCATTTTGTTGGAGATGTGATCACAGAGCGAAAAACCCCAAATTTTTCGTTCTATTGCACTCTTTCAATCTTGATAAAAACAAAAAGAGTCCTGTGGCATCTTAAAGACTAACAAATGTCTTCAGGCATAAGCTTACATGGGCTCCAACCCACTTTGTCAAATCTGACAAAGTGGTTTGGAGCTCATGAAAGCTTATACCTGTAGAAATGTATTAGCTTTTAAGGTGCCAGAGTACTCTTCTTGTTTTTCCTGTATGCAGACTCAGGCTTATCCTTAGGGAGGGGAGGCGATCATTTCAGGCCTCGTGGTTCTGTGGGCCACCACTGCCTTCGGCGGAAAGCTGAAGATAGCAGAGCAAGGTGGAAGAGCTGGTCCAGGGGTGGGGCTGGAGAGCAGCTTGGCCTCTAGGCTGACTTGCTCCACTCCTGGGGATGAAGGGGCTGACCCAGGAGAGGGGTGGGAGCATGGAGCCCAGCCTCTGGGCTGTCCCGCTCTGCCCCCCCAGCATGGGGTGGGTGGGGGCCCCCCACAAGCCAACTGACCCTGGGCCCCGGCTCCTCCAGGGACAGCCCTAAACAGACTAACACAGCTACCCCTCTGAAACTTGATAAAGTCATATTAGAGGGAAAAGTTGAACCACTTAGACACCTTACTGAGGTCTAAACCGCATCAATTCAGAAAAAGACATGGGGATCTCTGTAAAGGTTCAACAAAGACCTCTGCCCTGTGTGTAGCGGCCATCCAAAGAGCAAACGAGGTGTTTGGATAAAGAATAAGAGGGAGACAGTGCAGGCAATGTCCTACTGCCATTATATATATCAATGATGCTGCCTCATCTGGATCCTGTGGGCAGAACTGTTCATCCCATCTCAAAGAACACTGCAGAACTCCACATTACCATCAATTATTTTAGTCGTCTCTTTCTGAGACCTCTTCTCCCCAACGAAATCTGTGCAGTCAGTGGTGACTATGTTCAGCCTCTTTGTTATCAGTGCCCCTCTGCAGACCAGGTTGTAACAAGTCCCACCAAGACCTTAAATTATATCCCATAAACAACATGGCTGGGGTCTGATTTGTAGTAATATCGGTTGCATTCCTATAACCTTGTGTGTAAGTCACCTTATCCGGCATGAATCAGTGGCTTGAATGTTTGGATAAATCTTTCAATCGTGGCAGGATGCTGAAGAGCTGATGTGACACGTTTGATGCCATTTCCTTTGACAAACAGCTGAAATTCTCTGGATGTGAATTGAGTTCCTTTGTCATTTCCAATCTGTTCAGCAACTCCCCTCCATGCAAACTAATGTCTGAATAATTTCCCCATTAAGCACAGAACCAGTGGAATTCCTACAGAATACTTCAGGCCGTTTTGAATGGACATAGACAACAAACTAAAAAATCTGTCCCATAAACAATCCAGCACAGTTCATGTGGATTCACTGCCCTGAGGTAACTGGCCACTTTTAAGAGTGTACCAATGCATATTTAATTAGTTGTGGTGCTTGCTGACAACGCTAACATGTTTGCCGTTTCCTCTATTTCTGTACCAATCCCTCGCTAGAATATTAAATCTCTGGCCAGAACTTTCATTGTTATAATTCCCAGCTGGCCTCTCTATAATTATTTGGAGAACCTGTCACTGGAACTATATAGGAATAATCATTTTGGTGGCACACAGCAGGCACCCTTGAGATACATTTACCTGTCTTTTTGGCACAATGGATGGACACAACTGTTTGTGTGCATCTGTCCATCCACTCCCTGCAATGTCACATACTTGAGCCAGCACGAGATCATTTTAGAGTTATGATGTACCATGGCATTTGTCACGGGCAGGAGTTCAGTTTGTGGCATAAAGATGGTCTCTGGTTCCACGTTGCTACTTTTACTTGCCTCTTCCACTGAAAAGCATGACAAGCAGGTTACAAAGTTTAGCCCCCATTACACAAAGTAAAAGTCACCAGCTTTTTCTCATCAGTCATACCATTACTGAGGATATACTTTGCCAGTCTCTCAAGAGATGTAAACTGGACCTCAACACATGAGCAACCAAGCAAGCCCAATTTCCTCAAACAGCCAGATGTTTTTATCTATTTCTTTTTCTATTTTTTCCTAAATGAGCAGTTTACTGATGGTTCTGGTGTTCCAGGCTGCTGTTTCCTTCTCACATTCCCTAGGCCTCCACAGTCATTATTTTTTTCACACTATTAGTGTTCAGGAAGGATCCCATCTTCATTGCCAGCTCTTGTGTCTTTTGCTCTTTACACAACAGATGTGATATGAGAGAACTGCCTGGGCACGGGAGGGCCCAAATCACCATGGTTAATAAACAGATGAGCATGCCAGACTATGATATATATCCAGCTGCCAGGGACGGCTTCGGGCACCTTCTGATAAGACTGAAGCATCTCCTTCCAGCAGTCATAAAATGCATCATCCTAACAGTCATTTCTGGAAATGGTCAGCGATTACTGACAGTTCTTGTCAAACCGAGAGGAAAGGAAGGACCACTACAGGGCTTGCCAGCAATTTCAAAGGATCCTCCCCCATCCCTACACAGAGGCTGCACACCAGCCTGTGCCCCCCTGGTTGGAGGTGAGCAATCCAATAGATAAGAAACGCCATTTTAAAAAATTCCTTCAACAACAAAGTGTTTCAAGAGCCGCAATGGCTGTCACCCCCTGGTGAGAGGAGCTGGGCCAGGGCGCGTGCCACAGGGTCCCCTGATGAGGGGTAAGGGGAAGCCTGGAGCCTGCTGTGGGCTGTCTGCATGGTCCCCAGTGGTGGGGTGGGGAGCCTGGAGCCTTAGGGCTGCAAGATGGCAGCCAGAGAGCTGCATGCAGCTCCAGAGCCACAGGTTGCAGATCCCTGCCCTAGGTGTTTACATACAGGGTTCAAACTGCTTGCAAAACTACGTGTGACATCCCTGGGACAAGTGCACAGTTCTTGGCTCTGGTAGACAGCAGAAGCCTGGACTCTGAGACCCAAGAAAACAATGTTCCAAACAACAGCAGAACCAAGTGCAGATGTTCTTTATCCAGTCAGGTCCGGTCTTTGGATTCCTTTGCTGAGTGATTTTTATTTTGTAACAGCGGTAATTTATTTTAGGCCTGATCTCCATAAAGAGGTTTTGCCAGCAAACTTCTGTCCACTGGGGGTGAGTTTTTGCCATACCAGCAAAATCCCTAGTGCATGTGGCCTGTTTCACACTAGCAACTCACATCCATATAGCTACGTCTCTCAGAGGTGTGAAATACCTCCTAAGAGACATAGCTATACCATCCTAACCATTGGTGTAGACAGCACTAGGTTGATGGAAGAATTTTTTCATCAGCCTAGTTACTGCCTCTCTGGGAGGCTGATGGGAGAACCAGCATAGGTGACATACTGAGATGCTGCAGTTTCGCCGTGGTAGCATTTTACAGGTAGACATACCCTACATGTCACCAACATAATGTATTTTAGCCAGAGAACGGGGACAAGCTATACTGACCAAAGGACATTTTTGCTGATATAAACTACATCTACACTAGGATTGCTTTGTCAGTTCAACTGACATACTATACTAGCAAAGTAATTCTGGCTCATACCAGCAAAACTTTGCATTTTACTGGCAAATTTACTTCAGCCCCCTGAGTGAAACAAGCTATAAAAAGGCAGTTTTGTTGCAAGAATTGCATCTATACTAGGGGTTTGCTGGCACAGCTCTGATGATCAGGGATCACCCCTGGCTGACAGAGCTGTGCCCGCAGAAGTGTGTAGTGTAGAACTGGGCCCACTTGGCCCTGCAGCCATGGCTCTCGCTGGCAGCTATCAGCCCTGGTCTCTCCGACACACAAAGCTTTGTACACAATAACCCCTTTAATAGGTAATGTTTTATGCTCAGCAGCACTGGGGCAAAACAAATTCCAGCTCCATTAAATCATACATTTATTTTTCAAGATAAACACACATCACTGTGGAATGCTCCTCTGCACTGGCAGCAAGTAGGTGCAATGAGCCACAGAACGGTCTCTGGCCCTGACTGAATCTCGTGTAGTTCATCGGTGGCTACGTTTCACACACATTTTTCATTGGTGGGGGGGTAAATAGGGATGAGCTGCAGCGTAAGGAAGAATCAAGCCCATCAAGACTCAGAGAGGTGCAAATTAGCAACGCTGAATGAATGATTTTTGTGCTCAGCAGCCTGGCATCCCATGCCCCACACCTTACTGCAGACAGACAAATGTACAGAAATCTATATCACAGAGGCCTCCCACATCACACTGAGTTAAAGGCCTGATTCTGTCCCCAGTGAAAACAAAGACAAAATTCCCAAAGATTCCCATAAAAACTGGTAATCACGCCATGCCGCTGTAATTGAAAGTTAAAACCAGAAGTATGGAGGCTTGTCTGAATAAAAGAACAGCTTGCCTCTGCAATCTCAATGCCAGGGTCAGTTGAGAGCAGTCAGTGCAGTCCGAAGCACTGCATCTAATAAAAACAAACCCTCTGTAAGTGCATACTTAGGAAAGTAGGGCCCTGACAACATGCCATTGCTGTGGAAACTAAATAATCGCTCACCCAAGCAAAGAGCCGTGAGAGGGATCAAAGCAATAGTAGTCTGTGACTACTACAGTTCATTAATGCTGATCGGCCATTTTTTTACCACATGAGCATAAATACAATGAATCCAGAAAGCAAAACCTCACTGAAACCTAAATGATCATACCTAAATGGAGCGCCCTGGACCATAGCAGCACCCAGCAGTGCCCGTTGTTCCCTAGAAAGTTTTATTTACACCATCCCAAATACAAATTACACCTGTTGCAGACCCAGGGAGCTCCTGGGGACATGTGCTGGCAACCCACTGCCCTGGGGGCAAGGAGGGCCTACGGCAGACTCAGTCTGCTGGGCAACCCAGTGCAAGAGAGGAGAGCTGCTATTCAGAGTGACAGGGCCCTGTCACCTCGGGGAAGACGGCAGAGTGCACTGCTGAGTCGGGAGGAGGAGAGGGGATTGGAAGGGGTGACAGAGTTGAATGACTGTCAAGTACGGCCCGGGAAGAAGCTCTATTCTGACTCATAGGAAGGTTCTTAAAGAAGAGATGCCCCCAGGAGCTCCGGGAGAGGGGAAAAGTCACTTGTGGGGGTCAGAAGCCAGCCAGAGCAGAACTGACAGCAGGTGAGCAGGCAAGTCCCAGGGTGCAGGGTAGGGTCTCCTGAGAACAGGGCTCTGGCGAGGGGCAGTGACATCTCTCAGCCTGGTCCTTTTCCTGTTCAAGGTGGTGCTCAGCGTACACAGTTTTGCTGGGAACATTCCTCCCACTCCACTACTGCTTAGATAAACCCATCAATGCACGGCAAGTGCTGCTCCGTGCAAGGTTGTCCCCCCCGCACAACCTCTAGAGTGAGAGTGCGAGGGCAGGAGGGTCAGGTTAGGAGTTTTAGCAGCATTACTGGCTGTGATTAGCACTTGAGCCCAGCATCCCTGTGCAGAGAGGGAAAACCTTGGGACAAGAAGCATCCTGACGCTTGCCTGAAAAGGACACCTGACAGCTGCAATCGTCAGTCATCTGCAGTGGCTAAGGAGCCCAGATCCATCCCTTGGTCTGAGGATCCCTCCAGGGCCAGTGCCAACATTTCTGGTGCCCCCCTGCAACCCATAAATCAGAGCCAGAGCCAGAGCCCTCCCCCAGGCAGGGCCGTCCCTCGGGGGGTGCGGGGCTGGCGGGCCTCTGCGGGAGGTCCCCCCACGCCCTGGCATTGGGAGGCGGGGCAGGCTGGCCCAGGGGAGGGGCAGACCGCTGCGCTGCCCCCCCATGCCAGGGACTGGGCAAGCAGCCAAAAGTGCATCTCGGTGCAGCACTGCCAGTCCGCCTGCCCGCCCCCCCCGCCACATGCAATGCTCCCTGCTGGAGCAGCGGGGAGGGGGCAGGAGGCAGTGCAGCCGGGGGGGCAGCAATACTGACTCCGTGATGCCTCCTGCCCCCTCCACGCTGCTCCAGCACAAAGCCCAGAGCAGCGCAGGGGGCTGGGGGGTGCTGGCAGCACTGAACCCCACTGCCCTTCTGGCTGGCTCCCCCATCCTCACCAGCATGGGACGGTGGGGCCAGGAATGCGCCCCCCCAGGGCATTTTGGCACCCCTCAGACATTGGCGCCCCCATGCAGCACTTACCGGGTTCCACCAGCCCTGGATCCCTCGCAGAGTTGTGAGGCACCATCTTTTACTTAGGTCATCAGGAAGATTGCGGGAAGCCCCACTGCCTGAACTGCGTCCTCAGAACAGGGGTCCGGGGCTAGGGATCTCATTACCTGCTGCCCGCCTATAAAACCTGAGGAAGGGTTAGCGTCTTGTCCCACCTCTGAGTGAACTGAACCCAGTCAGCCAAGCTGCTTATTGCTGCTACTGAAAATATCATTGGCCCAAATCACTGGGCCCCTACAAAGAACGCACATCAGTGGAATGCTACCTATTACTCTTGCTTTATCAGGTCACACGACGGATGAAAATCAAGGGTATTAACAGACTGGGCATCGGTAACCCTCGGAGCAGCATTTTACCTGGTTTGTTATATTTACTTCTCATTTAATGTAATTGCTGTGTTGAATATAATGGGAGTGTTCATGTTATTTCTTGGGAGTCTCTAACTACCTAGTAGGTAAGTGGGTGCTACCCTGTGGTTAGAATTTTCCTTCCAAGCCGCCCTTGTGAACAGCCAGGAAGGAGCAAGGGGGTGGAGGCACAGCCAAACAAACTCATATGGGAAGAAAATAAGGGAGGTACACCCTGTTGAGCCTGAGGCAGAATTCAGATGAACCTAAGCCTGTCCATCAGCACCGCTAAGGAAACTGGCATGAAAAGAAGTAACCAAGTAGGTTGAGATGCTGCTTATGTAGACAGGTAGATGCAATTACTTCTGTTAAAGTTACAAATTCAGGCGTTCACCTTCAGAAATGCCTGTATTAAGGCGGCTGGTGCCACTCTGTCGTGAATTGCATGATCACATACTAGTTTCTTCTGCCTCGTTCTGTGCACAAGACAGTCAGTGCTCAGGGACTGAGCCAGATTTTAAACATGTTTCTGTGCACTTACTGTCCACTGTACAGCACCATACACTGCCAATCTACTGCACTGACTCTGGCAGCAGCAGCCAAACCTTATCTCATTGCCTCACCCCTACTGGATGTGGTGGCAGTATTCTGGACCCCAGCTTCTTTGCCACACAAACTCCATGAGTGACACAGGTTGATCTGGTCAAACAATAATAGCGCCTGACCAAGTTATTTCAAAACAGCACTCGAGTGGTGGAATTCAGGCTGCAGAAGTGACCTTTGCCATTTCCAGTCTTAATGCTTGTGTCATTTTTGAATGGCGTTATCAATGTGTTTACAAAAGTGAATAAAGAAACAAATTTCATGATGTGCAACTACTTGCAACAGAGCACTAGTTTACTCTCCCAGGCCCTGCACAGGCTCTGCACACACGAAGTCAGGCTCCTGCGGAGCTCTCGCAGAAGGAGTAAGGGCCCTCCCAGAGAGACCTTTGCTTCATGTGTGTTCATGGATCCATTCCCCTTGAATACATAGGTACATGCATGCAAAGTCAATGGTTCAGTGGCCAGTATTTGATACCAATTAGTGTACCAACAGCCAGTGTTCATGCACCCTAACAAACCCACGTAACTCAGCCAAACCAAACTAATGTTCAGCAGGCCAGTGACAGAAACGTCTACAACATGGGAAACATAACTCTACAAATGTATGTCTCTGTCATGTACTACTGGGGCCTTAGAGCCTTAAAGTATGGAGCAAGAAATGTTTTTGTCATGGCACACCAGGAATTCCCACTGGCTTTGAACATGAGAGCCTCTAACAGGTTTTTGCTCAAACGTTTAAAAAATGCGAGCTGCCTGGCTGTGCAGAATGTACGAAGTACCAGCCTGAAAGATGAAAGATGTATTTGAGAAAAAGACTCATTACTGTGGAAATGGCTGTGCAACCTTGACAACAAACATTGCTTCTTTGTGGAGCATGCTTCCTTTAAACAAACCCCAGCATGTTTTTCTGGGGTCTGCAGCCTATCTGCCAAATATCTGGGATGCTCCTGTACGCTAGCATTTCTATCCCACTTCGACAAGTCTGACTTACACACTATAAAATCTCCAGTGCAATCCAACAAGGCCATTATGAACATGGCTATGAGTTAATCTTTGACCACTCACACTTCCTTATTAGACTTCACCCACAATAGCATGCGCAGGTTTGCTGTGATGTATTCCCAACAGCTTTGGGAGTCACCTTCCCCATGCCCAGCCACCCCCACACTACTCTGATATGTTGTGCTCTGGCTTGTTTGTGCTTCTACCATAAGGAGTGACTGCTGCAGTTCTACCAAAGTGACAGGAAATGCATGTGTTTTGAGAACATGATGATAACATTATCGCTAATATGGCACGTGGTTTAGAAATCAGCAGAAGATCTAGGGAAGCAAAGACATCTGAGCATCATTTCCCTCCATATTTACAGATGGGAGACTTAAAGAGATAATTCAACTGTTCTGACACATTCATGAAAGAAATCGATGGCACGTCAGGGATTTGACCCCAGCTCTTCTTCCAATGCTTCACTTTTCCTTGTGCTGAGCTGGCTACCCGAACGTAAACCCTTCTAATCTGACATAAATTGCAGATCCACACAGCTTGTTAGTGAGCAAAGTAGCTTAACTTCCTCAGAGCTGATAGTATCAGGAACAGCTAATCAGTACGCTGAGGCTGCCTACGCGCTGCTGACCTTGTTCTGCCATCTGGCTACTTAACCAGCTGAGCAGGCTTCAGCCCACAGAGCCAAACTCTCTGACCCCCAGAAACTTCCCTCCCTGATGGGCAGACTCCTACCCCACCACACTGCCAGAGCCAGAAAGTCAGCACTCCCCCCCCCATGCAGTAGGTGGAGAATGAGGGGGAAGAGGGCGAAGGGGGCTCTGTGAGCTGCACTTTGGCCACCCCTCCCAAAAAGCATAAACTTTGGGGCAGGAACCTCTCCTTCCCTATGATTATCTAGCAGTTTCGCAAACCATTTGCTCGATGGTGAATCCTTAGAAAACTGGCTTGGTTTGGTTTTGTCGACATTCGGAAAAGCGCCACTGCACAAATGCCAAGGTTGAATTTCAGTCTGCAGCGAGTTTCCGGTCCTTGTACTTTCACTTGATCATTTTCTCCAACTAATGCCCAGGGACTGTGTAGTGACAACAGCTATGTTCATTTCTGATGAGGTGATTATATTGAATTGACAGTCAAATACCTGCCCTCACTACCCCTTCTATGTGCTGCCCTCTATAATTCTGTAGGTTGAGCGGGCAGAGGGGCAGCTAGCTCTCTGCAAGATCAGTAAAAATAGCCGAATAGCATGACCCAAGGCATGAACAAAGCCTGGGCTGCCCAAATTCTCCAAAAATCGTACCATCTAGCCAGGCCATCATACAGATCATCCAGTCCACATGATTCCCATTCACGTCCAGTCCGCATGGCTCCCATTCACCTCCATTCCCGCCTCACGGCTGCTGTTGGAGGATCTTTCCTTCATCCAAAAAAATTCAAGGCCAGAAGAGACCACTGCAATCACCTACTCTGACCTCCTGTACAACACAAGCCAGAAACTTGCCCCAGAAAAGCCAGAATAATTCCTCAAGCAGAGGTAGCCCCTGGCCGCTTTGCAAGAGAAGGGACGTGCCCTTTGCGCTCCACCAAAAAGCCCCGTCCTGTTGACTTCCAGGCGAGAAGGGATGGAGATCCAAACCCCAGCCACCCTGGCGACTCTCTTTCTCTCTAGTAATGGAAGAAAGGAAGACACAATAGCAGCACCAGCACACAGCGAGAGGCCGAAGACAGATAGACTGCAAGTATTTTCTGAACCTACGCAGAGCCCCTGTTCTGGGACAGCAGGAGGGCAGCTGGGATAGCCTGGCTCCTACCCAAACCCAAGAAACATCCCACCCATACCACCCCAACCTACATCCCCCATATTGCTCTGCCCTTCTGCCACACGCCTTCCCATGCTCCTCCACCTACATGAGTTACACCCCAAATTACACTTCCCCTCTGCTGCTCTGTCTTCCATGAAATATACCCCCCCATGCCACCCTGCCAGATGCCTCCCTGTGTCGCTGCATCTACATGATTTACACCCCACCTGGGGCATCCCAAGGCACACCTCCCTTTTGCTGCCCTGCCTCTCCGAGACGCATCTGTCCTGTGCTACCCTGCCTGCCCCAGGCCACCCGGCCTCCCCGAGAGACACCTGCCCCTGTGCCACCCAGCCACAGCCCAGGTTAATGGGGTGCTCTGGATTCCCCTTGGCGTGAAGAGAACGCCCTTTTGGCAGCTCTCATGAGGGGGCTCTCCACGCTGGTGCCTGCTCCCTGCATAGTCTGTCAGAGCCCACGGGACTGAGCCACTTTCTTCACAGGGCTTTGAGGGCTCAAGAGGGTTTTTTTTGGGGAGTGCATTCTTTCTCTTCATTGGTTCCTTTATACAGAAGGCCCTGTTGGCTGCTGCTGAGTATAAAGCAGGTTTTGTCTGTAGGTTTTGCTGTCTTTCAAGGGAGCCCCAGATTAGAAGCAGGCTGGGGCTGGTGTTTGAAAGAAAGCGAAATAAAGGAATAAGGATTAGACTGAAGAGGGTTTGACCAAGGGCCTGCCCTGGGGACTGCGTCTGCAGGTGGAAAGGGACACAGCAGTCTAGAAAGAGATTTGGTCTGAAAGTGTTTGAAAGCTTATTACAAATCTTTGAACGTGGTAAGAAACCCAAAGCTAGGCCACCGGCTGGATCATTTGCAAATAGTGTGTAACAATTTTTTGGACATTTAAGCTGTGGAATTTTTAGAAGGAAGACGTTAGATCTTGCTGTACAAAATGATCCAATCAACTCAGTGCTAGTTAGGTCCCTATACTGAATTCATCTTCATGGTATCAGAGCAGCTGTAAGATATTTAGCCCACATATTTCTTGCTAAAAGACACATAATACCATTGCCCGTAGAGTCTGATAGCAGAGGACACACGTCACAGAAGCACAGGCCGGCTGCTCATTCTCCCCTTGTTCTCTGCTTGGGTTATGCTAGGTTTGTAGGGTTAGCAGACGAATCACTGTGTCCTGTGCCTACCAGGCCAGGGCAGACAGGATGGCATTCCTGGCATCTGCTTCAGCTGAGATTACCTCTCTCAGCAGGACAGTCCTGCCTTTGCCAGGCTGCTGACTTTGCTTCAAGGCACGTGCAGACAGCTGCTTAGTGGAACTTTTTCAAAAGCACGTTTGACTTAGGAGCACAAGGCTCATTTGCAGAAATGACAGCTCTTTTGGAGCCTTTGAAAATATTCCCCTCAGACCTGCATCTTCTCTCTGCCTTGGGTGAAAGTGGTCAGAAGGGGAAAGACCAGTGGGTCCTGCGCTCTTCCCCTCTACTACTTGCTGGACCTTGAGCAGACCAGCCCATGGACAGGCTACCACTTCTTACCAAGGCCCAGGGCCATGCATTCTAGCGTCTCTGTGTTCCCCACAGAGCCCCAGCACCAGCAGCACTGGCTGGCCTCTCTGACAGTCACATACTTTCAGACCCCGAACTGAGCACCCTGTGATGAGGGTGTTACTTCAGCCCAAATCACCAAAGACTCCCAGCGTGGCATGCATCCTTCCTCAGCCCCAGCTGTAAACCTTAAACTCTTTGATATGGGCAAAATCTGCGTCTCACCTCCCTGCCTCCTCTGGATGGCACGTCACCACCCACAGCTCAGCTGGTACACTGGGGCTGAAAAGGGCAATGAGACGGGTATGGAGCGGCATTAGGCAGGACTGAAGTCACATAGCCATTGCACTTTCCACGCCATATGGAAATTCAGTGCACTGTAGCTCCCCTCTGCAAGAGCCAACGTGGAGAGGCATGTGCCCCTTACAAACAAACAAAGTTTACTGAGGCCTTCAAAAATGCCTTATATTGCTTTTTACATTCGTGTGTGGAAGTGCTGCCCAATGAAGCCAAAATAATGGGGCAGGTCTTGGTCCAGAGCTGGCGACTGGCCAAAGCAGCTTCCCAAGCCATCTTCACTATTGCTGGAAATACACGTTGCGCTCCACATAAAGATTTGCAGCTATGGGAGATGACAGGAGCTATAAAAAGTGCTGACAGTTTTCAGTGAAGCAGAATTTGCATATGCTGCTGCTGCTTCTTATGTAAGAGATTTCTGACTAACCACAAATCAGAAAAGCAGACCCTGAAATGTACTCTGAAACAAGTCTCTTGAGACATCACTATTGTGTAAATACCCCCCTTCCCAGCCCCGCACAAATATCAGACATTCTGCCACCTCAAGGGCACATCATTATTCAGCTCTGAGGGTAATATTTCCTAGAACACAATCAGACGACAGGTGATAACTCTCTGGGGACAAATCACGGCATAGCCTAAGAAGCTGTATGTTGCCTTTACACCCTTCAAAGGCTGGGCTGCTGCACGGGCCACCACAGCCCTGGGCATGTACAAGAGTGGTCCTGAAGGCTTCTCCTCCTTCTGCCCAGAGCTCGCCCCCACACGAGAGCTGTGGGTAAGGAGGGAAATTCCCAGGGTCATTTATTCCAACACATACGCTGACACACAGCTCAGAGAATTTCTCTACAGCTCTTTAGCTACTGAAAACCACGAGTGCTTGGTGATGAGTTGTAGCCAAGGCTGGTTTTCAGTGTGCAGGACACAATCTGAAAGTGGACAGCCCAGAAGACAGCCTGGATCTGAAGCGGCAGAAACAAATTTCAGTGTTCAGTATCAGATGAAAATGTGTGCGGTGGAGGTGGTGTTTCCATTCACCAAAGAGCTCTTGTGTCAGTGGTGGTTTGTTATGGTCACTATATGCAGCATGAGCCAGAGAAAGAGACACTAAATTCTAACCAAGTCCGAGGCCGCATGGCACCAAGACTCAATATAAAACAGTAACGAACCCAGGGCAAATCAGCGCTGATCTGAGGGCACGGATCGGTTCACTCAAGATGCAAACAAGCTCACACAGAGGTACGCAGCAGACACACCAGGGAGGCACCCTAACTCCGGAGGAAAGGCTTATTATACTCTTACCACTGGAGAAGCCTTTTCAGAGAAAAGGCTCCCGCAGCATGAAACTGGCAGGAGTCTTGAGGCACGGCCAAGAGCTCCAGAAGCGTGTTAAAGATCTTGCTCTAGTTTTCAGGGCACTGGGCAGGGGCACTGGTATCCTTTTCCCTCTGGATGCAGACCAACAAAAGCAACAGAAGAGGCACTCAGCCTTTTGCTGCATCTTCTGCAACTTAAATGCATGAAGCTAAATCTAAGGGTGTAGAAAGTCTCTTCCCTCACATGCACTCCCATGCAGGGCATGGCTAGACCCAACACTCCTCTGCACTGAGCTGGTGTAATCCAGCCTGAGTCTCCCCAGTTCCACGGAGCTGAGTGTACACAAGTCCCAGGGGGTGTCTGCTGTCCTGCGGGACTCCAGGAGGCCTGTCTGCCTTACTAGTGCCACGCAGCTGTGTCAGGGTCAAAGGCTGGTCAACAACCAAGGGGAGAGGTCAGTGCCGTGTGCCGCAGAGGCCAAGGACAGCACAAACCCTGCGAGTGGCCACAGCTGTGCACCGTGGTGTCAGTGCCATGGTCAGACTGGCATCCCAAGAACCACGGCTGTGCTGCTCAGCAAGCTGGCTCGTCCACAGAGAAATCCTGGCCAGGGGAGAGAGTGTATAAACTGTGGACTCTCCCTACTGGGTACAGCTGGGGTTTCGCAACTTTAACCAGAACCTTAACCCCAGGGAGCCTCTCTGCCCCAGCCCAGGGGAGGGCCAGGCCCCAGACTGGTGACACTGGCTGAGCCGTGCTCACAGGTTAGGGGGTGTAAGCAGAGCCCGTGGTACACAGCCAGAGAGCAGATCTGGGGAAGGCAATGGCTCCCTCTTGAACTAAGCACTCACACTTTTGGCCAGATCTGTACCACTGTTCCCTCTCATTTTTCACGGGCTGTGTGTGCAAAACATTTCTTTCATGCAAAAATTCGGAAGCAGCATCCAAATTTGCGTGCACTGCAGTGAGTGTGATCAAACTTGGGAGCCCAGTGAAGCAGGCGTGTATGCTGTAAATAAGATCTAAATTTTACTTTGATCTGGTGATGGAAAGGATTTGATAAATTACATAACCTTATTTGAAACATGCTACTTGAAACCAACTTCTGAAAGGAGCATAAAAATATTAACACCCTTGATTTTTTTTCCACACACTTTATTTTGTTGTGTGCATGGGTTTCATGACCTGTGTGCGTGTGCACATGTGCACAGCTTAGAGGGAACCTAGATCTGTAGAGCCCTGCAAATCCGTGGATATCCGCAGATATCTGCCTTATATGCGCATCTGTGGATACAGCATGGATATCTGCAGACCACTTCTTGTGGATGCAGATCAGATCTGGATCCACATATTTTTATCTGCACAGAGCTAGAGCCCTGCAAATATGTGGATATCCGCATCCGTGGATGCAACATGGATATCCATGGACCATTTCTTGCAGATGCAGATCGGATACGGATCCACATATCTGCACAGAGCTAGAGCCCTGCAAATGTGCGGATATCTGTGGATATCCACATCTGTGGATACAACATGGATATCTGCGGACCATTTCTTGTGGATGCAGATTGGATACGGATCAACATATTTTTATCTGCACAGAGCTAGAGCCCTGCAACTATGCGGATATCTGCATCTGTGGATACAACACGGGATATCCGCGGACCATTTCTTGTGGATGCAGATCAGATATGGATCTGCATATTTTTATCTGCACAGACGTAAAGCCCTGCAACTATGTGGATATCTGTGGACCATTTCTTGCGGATGCAGATCAGATATGGCTCCACATATTTTCACGTGCATGGAGCTAGAGCCCTGCAAATGTGTGGATATCTGTGGATATCC
>ML682136.1:2086242-2096716 GCA_007922195.1 Podocnemis expansa
TGCACGGAGCTAGAGCCCTGCAAATGCGTGGATACCGGCGGATATCCCCATCTGCGGATACAACACGGCTACCTGTGGCTGCAGGTCCGATAGGGACCCACGTATCCCCGGGGGCTCTAGCTCTGTACAGCACCTAACACCTGGCAGGTTCGCTCCCTGGCGGGGCCGCAGGTGTGAGCCCTGCTCCGCCCTGCGCGCGGCTCCAGCCCCCCGAGCCCCTCGCCCCAGCCCGGCTCCCCCGGCCGGCCGCCGCGCTCCCACCTCCAGCAGCTGCACGTAGCTCGCCGGGAACCAGCCGCGCAGCCCGTCCTCCGTCTGCCCTTCCCACCAGCCGCCCTCGGGCACCTGCAGCAGCGTGAGCAGCTCGCCGGCGCCGAAGCGGAGCCCCTGGCGGTGCCGCTCCCCGGAGAAGGGGTACAGGGTCTGGCAGCGCGAGCCCGACATGCCGCGCCGCGCCGCGCCGAGCCGAGCCGAGCCCAGCCGCCGGCCGCAGCCGCCGGAGCCCAGCCCAGCCCGTGGGAGGGGGCGGGTCCTGGCCGGGGGTGGGGTGACTGCGGCCGCTGGGACTCGGGGTGTCGGGGGTGGAGTGAGTGAGGCCGGGGGGTTCCGAAAGAGCGGGCGACCGGGGCTGCCCCATGTGTGTTGGGGTGTGTCTGGGGGCCAGGTGAGGGTGTAAAGCCTCCGGGCGCCCGTCCCGTCCGGAATGACTCGCCCCTGCGCTGATCTTCATCCAATCGATCCTAGGGTGCGTCTAGACAGCTCTTTTATTTCGAAGTAACGCTGGTTGTTTCGAAATAAAAGAGGTTCCGTCCACCCCACGTTTTATTATTTCGAAATGATGGGAGCCGTCGTTTCAAACTCAGAACCGTCGTTTGGAAGCAGCTTGAACCCGGTTCGTTTTGAAATGGTTATTTCGAAATAAGGCCGTTGGGACATGTTGTGTCAAAGCAACGCCATTGTTTTGAAACAACATGTCCCAACAGCCTTAATAACAGCTGTTTCAATAGCAAGCTTTCCCTTAAGTCGAATTAACATTTTCTTAATTCAGATTAACTTATTTCAAATAAGGACTTTAATAACAATGGCTGTGTTCACACAGCCTCCTTATTTCAAAACAACGGAGGTTGTTTCGAAATAAGGTTTCGGCTGTTCACACGATGCACAGTTGTTTCGGAACAACAGGGACCATTGTTCCAAAACAACCGCATTGTTTCGAAACAAGTTAAACCTAGTCTGTAGGCAAAACAACGTTGTTTTGCAATGGTTGTTTCGAAACAACACCGTGCAAGCATGTTGTTTCGAAACAACAGTGACTTGTTTCAAAATAACTGTTGCCTGAACCTGCTATTTCGCTTTGAGCTTTTTTCCCTTAATTCGAATTAACAAACTGTTAATTCGAATTAAGTTATTTTGAAATAAGGTGTTATTTTGATACAAGTTGTTTCGAAACAACCATATCAAAATAACCCCCTGTATGTGAACACAGCCAATGACTATGTCCACACACACATTGTTATTTTGAAATAAGTTATTTCAAAATGAGTCATTTTGAAATAAAGTCCTTATTTCAAAATAAATTAATTCGAATTAAAAAAAATGGTAATTCGAATTAAGGGAAAGCCTGCTTTCGAAACGGCTGTTATTTCGAAATGGTTATTTCACAATAAGGCCGTTTGGACATGCTGTTTCAAAACAGTTGTTTCAAAACAATGGTGTTGTTTCAAAACAACATCTCCAAACAGCCTTATTTCAAAATAACCATTTCGAAATAACAGCTGTTTTGAAAAGAATGGGGTTTAAGCTGTTTCGAAATGACAGTTCCTATTTTGAAATGACAGAGCCCATCATTTCAAAATCAGAAAACATCATGTGGACCTAATCTCTTTTATTTCAAAATAACCAGTGTTATTTCGAAATAAAAGAGACGTGGACATACCCAATGTGTGTGTAGACATACCCATAGGGTTGGAAGGGATCTCATGAGATCATCAAGTCTAACCCCCAGGGTTTGGACCCAGGAGCTTCTGCATGTTAAGCAGAGGTGCTAGCTACTACACTAATCTTCTTCCCACTCTCTAAGTTTCCCCAACCTCCAAGTGTCTGAGAAAGTGGGATTTTCTCCCACCAAGGCTCATGAGATAAATACATGTGTTAGTCTTTATAAGTGCCACAAAAGTCCTTGTTTGTTTTGCTGAACTAGACGCACAAAGGAGATCCCTTTGCAACTTGTCACGCCAGGGTGTGTGTGTGTGTAAGGACTGGGGTGACTGTGAGTAAGCCCAGGGAATGGGTTTGGGGTAGGGGTGACTGTGAGTGATTTCAGCGTTTTGGGGAGGTTCTGGCAGTGCTGTGACTACGATTGACTCTCTGGTTCGTGTTGGGGTGTGTCTCACAGTAGGGTGACTATGAGGAACACCAAAGGGCGTGTGGGTGTCCCAGGGTGGCTCGAGAGCATATGGGGGGTGTTCCAGCCAGCAGCTTCCTCAGGACTTGAGCTCAGGGGTGGTGGGGTGCTCACTAAATTGGTGTAACACTGTTACTAGCTGACAACTGAGGGGTGCTGGGAAATTCAGAGGGGCGTAGGGGGGTGCTAGGGAAATCCCTGGTTCCGGCAGTGGGGGTGACTGTGCCTGACTCCATGGTGTGTGTTGGGGTGTTTCTCAGGGGTAAAGGTGACTGTGAGTGACTCCAGAGGGTCTGCTGGGGCACGTGTCAGAGTGGGAGTGACTGGGAGTGATCAAAGGGTGTGCACGTGTGGAGTGTACATCAGGGTGGGTGGTATACCATGTCTCCATGCTGCGTATGGAGGGGATGTTTCTCAAGGGGGCAGGGGTTAAAGTATCATTTGACGGGCCCTGGACCCTCCTAATCTCCAGGCCCCCTTCCTGTATTCTATGGGCCCCCTTCATGCACGTGCAGGCCCCAGCCCAGGTGGGCAGTTTGGAGCCCCACCAGCTCTTTCCTCACAAATGAGGCACAGCCTGAAATCCACATCACCCCAACCTTGTCCGCTAGCACCCACATCAGACCCCTCTTTCCTCATGTCCTCCTCAGCTCCCATCCCCGTTCCCTAAGCTCCCTGCCCCCAGGTCTCTGCTCCAGCCCTCCCAACCCTCCACCCCCCAGTTCTTCCATCTTCACTCCAGCCCCCTACAGCCCCCCAGGCCTCTCCAGTCCCTAGCTGCCACGCTGCCCCAACCCCCTCCACACCTCCCCAGCCCCCCACCCAGTCCCCACTCCCAGCCCTTCATAGTCCCCTCCACCACTACACAAACCCCACCAGCCCCTACCCATTCTCCTTGTCTTCATGCCCCCCCACCTGACTCCAGCCCCCTAAGTCCTTCCATCCCTCCCCAGCTCCTCATTCTACCATCTCCCCCATCCCTCCCCCTGCATTGGTTGTGTCATCTGGAAACTTTAGCTGTGGGGCTTTTATGTTTCCTTCCACCCTAACCCACCCCCCAACTCTTCCAATCCCTGCCCCCACCCCCCGAGCCAGCTCAACCCCTTCTTCCTACCCAAACCCGCCTGCTAGTTGCCGGCCCTCCTGGTCCCCCCTTAATTTCATGTCAGTGTCCCTGCAAGATTAAACTTTGTTTCCAACTGAGCTGCTCCCAAATAAAAATTCCTCTACAGAGGGTTGAATAAAGAAGGCTAAAAAGGTGCATGTCCTTCCATTTATTTATATCAGCTAATGTACATCTACCCTGATTGCAGATATCCATATTGCACGGGAGTCCTCAACAGCTGCATTCTGGCACCTCACTCCTCCGATTTCTGTAGGCAAACAAATGAAGATACTTTTGAAGTTACTCGGGCAATAGAATTGCCACGGGGGGCTAGAACCTGAGCCTGCTTTGAAAGTGTGCGGTTAGGGGCAGTAATGTGCAAAACAGCAGGAAAAGAAACGATTTCCAGGCCAGCTTCATGAAAGGAGTCTTGCTGCAGGCAGCGCAGCTTGAGTGCTCTCTCCCCCTAGTTTTGGGCTCTACACACAGGACGGATGAGTCAGTCCACGGGAAGCCCAGGGCGATGCCGGGGGCAGGCAGGAATGCTTGGAGCCACCTGTGGAGAAGTACGTGGTAGCTCCCTCTCATGTGGGTGGCAGGATGCCATGCAGCTACCAGGCAGTGCAAGTGCCTACTGAACGGTAGCTTACTTACCAGTAACTGTCCTTCTTCAAGATGGGCTGCTCGGATTCATTCAGTATTAGGTGTCTATGTGCCACAGCGCACGGTTGGCCGGAACTTCTTTTAGCCTTAGCCTCCCAGGACAGGGCTGGCAGCCACCGCCCCCTGGCCATATATATGGCCTCAACCCTGCTCCTCCCCAGTTCCCATTAATCGCTAACTCTGAGTAGTGGGGATGGCGGGAGAGGACTGAATGAATCCGAGCAGCCCATCTCAAAGAAGGATGTTTACTGGTAAGTAACCTACCTTTCTTCTTCGAGCGCTGCTCAGATATATTCAGTATTAGGTGACTGCTAGCCATACTGTGGAAGGTGGGCGGAGTTAGAACTTCATCCGCCGTCAGCACAGCTACCCACAAACGGCACAACCCCAAAACTGGGTGAAGAACCAGTGGGCCACCAGGCGAATGCCTATAGACACACCACCAAGTGCAAGATCCTCGGGAGGAGGCATGCATGTGAGTGCCGAGGGGTCATTTGCCACCTTGTCAGGAGACTATAACCCCAACAGGGGCAGTCCCCAGTTCACTGTCAGGGAATTTGCTATATCATGATAGCAAAGAACAACCTTGTCACCAGCAAGACCATTTAGCGTAGGATGGTTGCCCCTTCCTAGAAGAATCGACTCCTGAGAAAGGCAGTCGTGATTCAGGGCAACAGACTCCCACAGCTGCAGGCGAAGGGCAGGGGTGGAATAATTGCTGTCCTTCCCACCTCAGCCCAAAAAGGGGTAGGTGAATTGGGTTAAAAACTAACCAAGACTGGGGTGGGAAGCACATCACCCCTTAGTCAAACAGGAGATAGGCAAGAGGCCTTTCCCCATTGGCGTACTGGCAAGAGATAGCCTGGGAAGGATTGATAAGCGGTGCCCGAACTGAGGTGTCCCAGCTCCACATGGAAGCTAACGCAGGAAGAGGAGTATGAGGAAGGAGTGGGTGGGGCCCCTATCCCTCCATCCGTTGATGCATGGGAATGGAGGGCCTGGAGGGAGGGCCCTGGAATAAGTCCTAGATGCTTGGCAGGCCCACCTCTGGGGCCAACGTTGAAGGTGTAACAAAAAGCAGTAATTAATTTGGCTGATCTCTTTTCCATCAAACTAGGGTGATGCATTAACTACACTGCACAGCAAGATTTCAAGGCCAGAAAGGGTTACTGTGGCCTCCTGGGTAGTGCAGGCCAAAGGATGTCCCTGAATTAATGCCTGTTTGAACTAGAGCAGATCTTTGAGAAAAATGTCCACTCTTGGTTTTAGAATAGGAGCAGCCATTGCAACCTGTAGTAAGATACCCCAATGGCTAATTAACTTCACAGTTAGCAATGTGCTTATTTCCATCTATCAGCCGTTGGATTGTTAGACTTTCGCTGCTAGACCGAGAAGGCCATTAGCAAATGTTTGTTCCCACTTCAGGTATTTATAGACAGGGATCAAGTCACCCCTGAACTTTCTCTTTGTTTTGCTGCATTGCTCTTGATTGACTGAAGCCAGTATCGGTCTTTCCATGATCTTGCCCAGGATTGATGCCAGATTAACTAACATATAAATATCCCAGGTCAGCCCTGTGGCAGGTGCAATATGTTAATGCCAAACTGTAAATTCTGTTTTGTGTAACAGTGAATACGTGTGCAGCAATAACAACACACTTGCCAAGACAGCTGACCAAATAGCATTCCAGATGGCAGCCCCAACCACAAAGGGTGCTTGAGCTCTCACTAGGGAACTGGCACTGGGGAGCCCCCAGGATTGCAATCTGGAGCCGTCTCGGAATGACTGTTGCCCACTGGCCCATTGCCTTGGAACAGTGGTTTTCTTTGCGGGTGGGGGATGGAGCTGGAATGTGCCAGGGAAGCACATGGCACAGTGATAGAGACTTTATTTAAAAGTGGGGTGCTCGCTGCTTCCAGGGGAACAATTGCAGCATGTCAGGGGGAGTGCAAGAGAGAGAGGGCTGGAGGGACTCCAAAAAGCTGATAAACTTTGAGCTTGGAGAAGGGGCATGAGATCAGACTAGGGGGAGAGATATCTCAGGACTTTGGTGCTTTCAGAGATCTATAACTCTGAAGAGCATTAAGGACTGAAGTCACTTGTGGATAAGAAATTCTGCACCCCCAGCTCACCTCATTTCTGATGTTGCGGTTCTTGGCCCACAGCTTGTTGATCTGGGATTCAGCAATGTCAGCTCGTTCCTGAGCCTCCTCCAGCTCGTGCTGGGTCTTACGGCACCGCGACAGGTGGGTGTTGGCTTACTCCTCCTGCATTGCCAAACAGTGCCATCAGTGCCCACCTTCCACCCCCCAGTGCATTCATCACCTGCACCCTGCCCAGTGCTCTCAGTATTTGCACCTCCCTCTGAGCACTCACATCTCTAGTGCTATCACCACCTGCGCCTCAGCACACACCCAGCCCTGTGGCAGCAACACTGCCCCACTCAGCATCAGCAGCATCCTGCCAAGCTGTATGCAGTGCAATCAATACCATGCATCAACCAGCAATGCCCCCATAGCACCCTGCACAGCCTTGTGCCTGGCACGCTCCCACCACCTGGTTACATGCCCTGTGGAGATATGCTTTAAGAGGTTAGGAATTTAGGTGGACATTTCCAAGACTGCCAGGGGCTTTGGATCCCTGTCTCATTCCATCCACTTGAAAGAAGTTGGGTGCCCCAAGCCCTAGTCAGCTTTGCAGATCTCTGCCCAACAGATTGAAAATCTGCACCCATGGCCTCATCAGCTTGCCTCTCGTAGGCTTTCACTTTCTGCTGCAGTTTGTCCACCAAGTTCTGGTGGCAAAGAATGTTCTTCTTTTCTTTAGGCTGCAGGGAATGCAATAGCAATACAACCAGGGTGGGGATGGGTTTGGAATGCGGCAAAGATGCAATAAAAATGGATGTTTCCAGTGGTACCTGGTAAGTGGTTTCTTTGAGCCTTTGTTCATAATTACGTACTCCTTTAATGGCCTCTAGGGCCCGCTTCTGCTCAGCATCAAGCTCATTTTCCAGCTCCTGAACCTAAGCACAGTAAGACAATGAAGAGACCAAATCGCAAAGGAAAATGCTGCTTGTGCATAAAGGCCCTTCTCAACCCAGGGCTCTGATGGTCTAGGTGTGGGTAAAAGACACCTGTTATGGATCTGGATGCAGGGCCATAACGTGTTGTTTCGCTACCCAGGTCACATTCCGATCGGAACGTGCCCCTTGCCATTAGCGATGCTTGGGCCTGGTGCCGCGAAAAGTGCCTTTTAAACGAGCGGCTTTATTGAGCCACTCTAGCATGCCCAGGGCAAAGCCCCATTGGCCCCACTATAGTTATGGCCCTGTCTGGATGGGCCAGGAGACATGGTAGCTCCAAGTGAGTCCTGTGGCCATGGCTCTGGGACAAAGAGACCAACGTGGTCTGTCCCAGGCACTGGCCTATGTTAGCAGCAGCAGCATGAGTTATGGCGTGCCAGGCCTGCCAGGACATTGCAGCCAATAGCTGCCTTGGCTCTACTGCAACAAGGGAGGATGCTGGGTGTGAGGTGTCTGCAGGACAGCCAGGCAGTATATGCCTCTTTCAGTCATGGGGCAGCTGACCTGGATACGGATGCCCGCTAGACACAAGAAAAAAGCAAACGCCAGGCCCAGCCACTCCCCACCCTTGCTTGAAGTGGGATTCACATGTGCTCCCAACTCCCAAGATCCATCTTCAGGGCTGGGAGAGGCCTCCCCTGTGGGCACAGTGCAACACTAAGACCAAGATTATATGTCTCTGTCACCAAGTGGGCCAGGGTTCACCTCAGAGGATGAATGATTCAGCCTCTCCATACCCAAGCAGAGGTCTCTGTCACCTGACACCACCCCCTTTAAAGCAGCCATGATGGTGAGGCAGTAGTGAGGGATCCCCATAGAAATCTCAAACCTAGCTCAGCCCATTTCCAAAAGCTAGCTGGGCTGTGATCCCCAAACCAGCCTGACCCTGATCCCCAAACCCAGTTCAGCTCTGATCCACAAACTCCTAAACTCAGTTGGGCCCTGATCCCCAAATCCTCAAACTGAGCCCTGCCCTGCTGATACCCAAACCCAGTCCCCCCAAACCCAGCTAAACCCCAAATCCCCAAACCCAGCCCTGACCCCCAAAAGCCAGCCCAACCCTGATGCCTGAACCCAACCATCCTCTGGCCTCTAGCTTCTGGATTTGCTTCTTGCCATTGTTCAGTGCCAGCTGTTCAGCCTCATCCAGATGGAGCTGCAGATCCTTCACCGTCTGGTCCAGGTTCTTCTTCATCCTCTCCAAGTGGGCACTAGTGTCCTGCTCTTTCTTCAGCTCCTCTGCCATCATGGCCACCTAGTCAGGTGCACAAACATACTATGAATTAGCATCACTTCTATGCTGGTGGGCCATCCTTGGGAGCTTTGTATCTACATTTTTGCTTCCTTTCCAAAATCCAGCTCCCCACAGAAACCATTGCACCAGATAGGATAAAACCTCAACCAGTGAGTCTGGCCATGCCTAGGGGGACTCGTGCACTGACAGTAATGGGTGTTCTGCTCTTCTATGGGACAAGTGCAGCAGAGACAGTAGTGGCTTCCCAAATGCTACCTCACCAGTGCCTGGATGGAGAAAGGAGTTGAGGCACCTGACTCCCGCAGGCTGTGGCCTCTCTGTTGAGAATGCCTGCAGAGCTGCCACTTAGCTCTTATTTGTGCTGGTGTGATGAAGCATCTACCTGCTGGGAAGTAAAATTAAGTGAAACAAAAGCTGGGGCTAGAACTAACCCTGGATCCAAACAGCCTTGAACACTGTGATGGTTCTCATCAGGGTTCAAGGCTGCAGTTCATAGTCCAGGCTCTTCTGCAATCCGCCCCACAAAAATCATTCAGCTGTGAGGTCCTGGCCACAGTCAACCCTGGGGCCATGTGAGCAGCATCTCACTGAATAATGTGGTGGGAAGGGCCTAGGGTCTGACATGGGCAGTCCCCTTCGTTTGTGGTAATGGCTTGCAGGTCCTTCTCGCTAATTCCTGTGCATGTAGTCTGGGAGAAAGCTGTGCAGAGTGAGAGGCACAGGAGAAGGGAGAAGGAGCAGGATGGCAGAGGCAAGGTTGGCACCCTGATCCCTGCAGGCCAGAGAGAGGCTCACTGCGGCCCAGAGGCAGCAGGCTGGAGTGCTGGGATTTAGCTGCAGGGCTTGGACAGTGGGAGCCATTTGGGCACCAGAACTGGCAGAGCACCCTGCAGTATGTGAAGGGTTAGCCATCACTTATGGCTCCAGGATTCCTCCCTGGGGGAGACCTGGAAGGAAGCTAGTTAGCACTGGGGTCTCCCCAAAGTCCATCCCCAATCTCTGCTCTTGTACCAGTAAAGCCAAAGCTGTCATTACCCCCGTCCCCAACTCCTTTCCTAGCAGACAGAAGCGAAAGTGGGATGCAAGCCCCAGAATTCACCTCTGTAATTGCTTTCTTGGCTTTCTCTTCTGCATTTCTTGCCTGCTGGATGGCATCATCTACTTCACCCTGCAAATGAGCCATGCCTGCTTCTAGCTTCTTCTCGGTGTTGATGAGGCTAGTGTTCTGCTGGCACAAAGGAGACAGATCATCCCACCCACACTTCATGACAACCCCACCTGTCTAATGAGAAGGGTAGGAGGAAGTACCTGGGAGTGCAGGAGCTGCACCCGCTCCCTGGAATTCATCAACTCCTGCTGAGACACTTTCTGGGCTCATTCACTCTGCTCCAGAACTGCTCGCATCTCCTCCAGCTCAGTCATCATCAAATTATTTTGACATTCTGCCATAGCCAGCTGATCCTTCAGCTCATCGTTCCCCCTCAGAGCATCATCCAGATGGAGCTGGGAATCCTTTGTGGTGAAACACAGTGTGCTCAGAGCTAATTAAGGTAAGGTTCTTGGTAAGGTACATGAACACCAGGAAAGAAGGCGGCCCTGGAATGGCGTTCTGGGGTCCCCTATTTGTAGGGGACAGTGTTCCGGGGCCACTACAAATAGGGAAACGCTCTGGAGTGCTGCATTCTGGGGCCCCTAAAAATAGAAAGAACTCACCTGAACACAGTGTTGCAGCGTGTTCCCCTAGGGCCAGCCCAGGGAAGGGGCTGTGGGCTGGAGGCAGCCTGGCCACCCTTCCCCACCCCTTTCCTGGTGCCTGCACCAGCCCCACCCCTCCCTCCTGGGCCCAGCAGCACACACGGCCCGAATCCAGTCTTGGGCCTGGGCCCCCTCTTGCTGGCAGACCAGAGCTGCCTGCAGCCTCTCTTCCCTCGGCCGGGCTCCTCAGCCTCCTCAGTGGTGCAGATA